>PVJS01023446.1:0-29594 GCA_004027185.1 Glis glis | reverse complement strand
GGTACCGCAAAAAAAAAAAAAAAAAGAAAAAAATAGTGCTGGGAGTGTAGTTCAAAGGTAGAATGTCCCTGGGTTCAATCTCCACTATCAAAAAAAAAAAAAATTTCATATAATCTGACTAAATTGAGAGACTTTTTTGATGTTGTAAACATTCATTTTCAACATAAATGTTTGAAATCATCCAAAATTAACACATAAATACATATAACTATTTTTATTCCAAATATTGAAGGCGAAGCCATAGTTTCTGCTCCTTTGCCTTCAGTGTGGAGGGAATATTAATTAGTTTAACATGCTTACTATCTACTGGCCACCTCACTTACTTATGGAAGAAGGAGTATATTGTCTAGTGGGTGAGTTGGGGTCAAGGAAAAGGCCATAAATGGCCCTTGAAGCTTCTCTTGCTCTCTCATTGGGATCTGTTTGCGTAAAGAGTAGGATGTCTAGTATTTTATCATCAATGAACTCAGCAGCATACTGTCTCTGTCTTGGACACCTGTTGTTTACCTGCAGCATCAATAACTGGCTAGATAAGTCTAATTCTGAAACCCAAATTTAGTAAACTCACTCTTTTATAACATCTAAGCTATATCTTTTCATCTAAATTTTACCTGCAAAAGTAATGATGTTTTAATCACTATCTGTTAAAATGTATTGGCTCCATCAGATCTAATATTTACTGAACTTTTCCAAAACCCAATACTTTGTGATATCATTTGTTTTGAACCTGAACATTTATTTTAACATTCTTGTAGAAGAAGAAATATATGTATATCAACTAAATTCAAGATGACTAAAATTGAAAGTAGAGTGTGTCTTTCCCTATTGAATGTTAAAATACATCATAAATATCTCATAAATAAAAAAACATGCCACTACCTAATGATATAATCTGTCATGTCAATGGCACATCAAGTGACTATAGATAGTAGAGAACTATACACACTACACTGTAAAAAATATCAAGTAGAGGATGAACATGACAATGTTCTATTGTGCAACTTTGTTTTACTCCCTTTTTCATTCCCTCAGGTATATTATAAAAATATCTGTTCTGAAGTTCATTTTTAATTATTATCAAGAGGAGAGAATAATACCAGAACAGAGATGAGAAGTTTTCAATTCATCTTTCAAGTGAATTTAAGCTATTAATTCAGCAGACAGGTGAATTCAGGATATTACAATATTGTGCAGTATGTAGTTAGGAGTCATCCTCTTTGTTTGACCGCTATATTTCTCCACACTATACACAGTATAAATTACATTTGCTTGCTGGGATAACAGACCCACATTCTTAAGCCCTCACTATTTGAATTTCACTACATTTTAACTATTGATTATATCTACATGAGCATTTATGTAGACCTAAATATTAGTAGCATGTCGCATGTCACATAGAGTGGGGTGCATGGTGTTTACAGGGCCCTTACCTTCAAAAGTTATAGATACAAATTTCTTTTTTTTTTTTTTGCGGTACCGGGGATTGAACCCAGGGGCGTTTTACCTCTGAGCTACATCCCCGGCCCTATTTTTTATACTTTATGTTGAAACCTGGTCTCACGAAGTTGCGGAGGGCCTCACTAAGTAGCCGAGGCTGGCCGCGAACCCAGATCCTCCCGGTCTCCGCCTCCCAAGTACTGGGATTACAAGCATGTGCCACCATGCCCAGCCCTACAAATTTCTTTTTTAAGTCCTGAAATCCACTTCATAAATAGAATATGAGCACATGCCTGAGACACTGTCAGTGAATCTTAGGTGCTGCTTAAAGAGTAAGATGTCTTGTATTTTATCTGCAGTGAACTCAGCAACATATTGGCTGTGCCTTGGGGAATGCAATATTTTCCAGCACCATCAATAACTGACTGGGTAAGTTTAATTCTTGGACCCAGATTCAGGAAAACCACTATTTTATAACCTCTATAAGCCATGTTTTTCATATAGATTTCACATTTCACATGGGGAAAATTATTTTTTTTATCACTCTTTGCTTAGATGTTTTGCCCACATCATGGATAACATTTATTGAACTAAACTGAAATGCACAATTAAGATATTATAATAGTATAGAAAAATTGACCCTGCACAATTAAAATATTATAATAGTATAGAAAAACTGCCCCTTGATTATTCAATTTTCAAGAACATGGTATAATATCAATCAATAAAAACATAGTATGTGTGATATATAGCTACACAATATTATAACATTATAATTATATAATATATAACTATATTATAGACAAATAGATAAAATGTTATAATCCAATTCTTAGAATGAGGGTTAAAAGAACATAATGCTCTTTAAACTGAAATTAAACTAAATGTTGAAAATCTACAATTCGATTCAATTTTAGATCTAGAATCTAAAGTTGTGTGGCCTTTAGAAGAGCAGAGTAAATCTTAAAGTTGTTAATGTATGTTCTGACATGTTGCAATAACAGGGTTATCTATTTAATGACATTTGTATATATTTATAGTTTCATGAAAAATTAACCAAAGAAAAACAGAATAAATTCCTACAATTCAACATATCTGTCTTAACAAATTAACCAAAAGGCAATCAGTTGAATAACACTAAACTAGATTTACTAAAGCACTCATAATCACACAAAGAGGTGATTATGGAATATTATTCTGTAGAACAGATCTGTAGAAATGCCTGACTTTTCAGTGGAGTGTTTTGTTCTGCACGATAGGAAGAAAAATCTTAAGCAAAACACTTAATGATAACTTCGTAAATATCTCTCCCTCCCTCCTTCCCTCCCTCCTTCCCTCCCTTCTTTCTTCCTTCCTTCCTTCCTTCCTTCCCTCCTTCCTTCCTTCCTTCCTTCCTTCCTTCCTTCCTTCCTTCCTTCCTTCCTTATTTTTCCATATACATTCAATGCAACTCAAGCGAAGATGACACAATATAACTGAAGGATATGAGTTTTGGGGTCACTGCAGAGGTATATACTATGGCAAAAAAGCATAGTTCACCAGGATTTTTCATATCAACTTTTCAAGATGAACTCAAGTCTCTGATTCCTTTGGTCCAAGAAAAGAAATCTTGATCCTCTTTCAATCCTCAGTTGATTTACTGTTAAGGAAGTAATATGGAAGTGGTATGGAACTAAAGAAAAGTTAACATATTTGTTTTTTGCTATAATAAGCAATGAGAAGTATTAAAAGTAATTATAATATTTCTTAGTAAGTATTATTTTTGACTTACTGCAAATCTGGGTTATTTTTAACTGAAAAGTTTCTAGCTATGTGGCTGCACATATTTAGCATTTAATGGGAAAGGGAATTTTTCCTAACTAAAAGATCTCAAAAGGCATTCTCAATTTTTTTAAAATGTATGATTCTATTACACATTGATTTTAAGTCATGTATTCAGTGTTAGAACTGGCCTCTTATTTCTACTCTGCTATACAAAGGTCAGTTACTCCAAGCTATACTTGGAAAACATGGAATTATAAGAGATGCAGAAAACACTATGTAGACTTCTAATGAGACCTTACCCGACAATTCTCCCTTAATTTTTTTTCAATCATATTTCTAAATATACCCCATCATTCCATATCCCTTTTTACCAGGATAGGATCTACTTATATTTTTGAAAATTGATGATTTTATTCTCTAAATGGTTATTTTTCACTTTGCAGTGATCCATCCTGTCCCTTACCCTCTTTCCAAACTCTGTGCTTAAGGATAAGACTGAATTTTTAAATCGAATTCTGTGTAATACAGTTGATGCTTTGTCTCTCTGCATTTTACCAAGACGGAAACTTAGATATTTCCCAACCGCAAATTTCTTAGGAAAACCTGGAAAGAAATCGTGAAGCTCAGAGAAGCCGACAAGGGGACTCTCTCCAAGTGTGACGCTTCATTTTCCACATGTGGAACCTTTTCTCTCTGTCCTTGTAAAAAGCATGACAGAGAATTTCACTGTGGCAGATTTGGCTAGTTGATTCCCCAATATCTGGTCTCTAATTCTTCATCAAAGAACCTACATTTTATTCTATGTAAAGGGCCAGGGTTTTTTTTTCACTTTTTCTAATCAAAGGTTGGTCACTTCTTTTGAAAAATGTAATTAACATGTTGCACTATTTAAAAATCCCCATCAAGTTTTAAATGCTTGCCCTCAGATTCTGTATTTATCTCTTCACAGAAGGGAAATCATTTTACCTATCAGTAGTATTGAACTAGGTAATTCCATTTCCCAACCTTCTACAGCTAGCTATAGTCAATGAAGTACAAGGAAAGTTATAAAGTGGGACTTCAGAAAAAGTTTCTTAAGAGATGTACAGATAGCTGGTGTGTGCTCTTCTTGCCCTTTCTCACTTCCCACTTTCTACCTGAAATGCAGGCAAGATGGAGTTCCATTGTACCATTGAACCTTGAGAAAGGAAGTTCGGTACAGTAGCATAGAAAGATGGGAAGAGCCTGAGGCTCTGAGAACACTGTGAAGCTCCAATGCCCTATTCTAGGCTGCTAGACACTGGACTCTGTGATGGTTTTTCAACTTCAATCTTATTTAGGCCAATGCTGTTTTTAATAGCTATTGCTAGCTGTAAAGCATTATTTCTACCTGATATTGATTGCCTACAAGAAAATTCATATTATTAATCTGGATGTTAAAAAAATAATGGGTCTAAAATTTCCATTGGAACAGATCAGGGATTTAAGAACATTTAAAGAATTTCCAAGCCCAGATTAAAAGGCCTGAGGGTGTTCATCAAGATGGTTAATTTATCAACAATTCAGAGCAACATTAAGAGTTGACTACTACTACATTTCTCATTTGGGCTAACTGGAAGCAGAGGAATTTTCCTTTATATTAAATAACTTAATTTTGGCTCCGTAACTGATGAGAATTGAAAGACTTTTAGAGGCTTGGATAGACCATTATACATACACATATTCTAGGAGAAAAGCAATCATAAAATCCAGCCAGATAGCATATCTTTCTCTATCTCATAATCTCTAGATAGGACACAATAAACAAAATAGATGACTAGGACAGCTCAATGTAAACTCAAATGGCAGATATCTTAAATACCAAACATTGAAGAAAACCAAGATTTTTAAAGAAATTTATCAAATTAAAACAGAAAAATCAACATCTAGAAAAATATTTTATAAAGCAAATAGAACTTTAAAAACAGAAATGTTACTAATAATGCCATATATTTGAGAGAATATCACTTCTTAAGAAAAGAATAACTAGAAATCATGGAACTTAAAAGTGCAATTTAAAATTAACTGAACTTTCAGCAAAGCATTATTTCACTTATTTTCCAAATATTTATTGACTTTTAATTCTAAGTTCCAAGTCCTATCTTAAGTAATATAACAGGAAACAAAACAATATAAACCTATGTTTTAATATGGCTTTATTTCAGGTGAATAGAGATATAAGGAACAAAAGATATTCCTAAAAAAGAGTCCCTATTATTCTCTTTTCTTCCCAAACTACTCAATTAAAAAAGAAATAGGATTCAAATCTTCAAGGAAACTAGTAAATAGAAACAAAGATAAAGCAAAATCTATGAAACATAAGGAACTTTAGAGAAATGAGGAGAGACCAGTAGAATAAAGGGAGAGGATTGGGGGAGGAGGAGGAAAAGGGAAAAAAGAAGGATTGAGGAAGAAAACACTTCACATAATTGTGGTAATACATGAAATTACTGCTACCAATCTCACTAACATGTACTGGGAGGGAGAAGGATGGGATGGGGAAGGAAATACACCACGTGCTATATGTCTGTATGTTTGTATCACTTGGAACCTCACTATGATGTATAATTACAATGCATCAATAAAAGTATGTTTTGAAAAGAACCTGCCATCTCCCATTCTCATTCTAAAGACAGAAGTCAGGGGACTTGTTGCTTGAGTTTGAAATTAGAGGAATTGAGGTCTTAAATCTCCACTGTCCCTTCATCCAGACTCAATAACCAGCCCCTTTTCCAAATGGGCTTCAAAGAAAAGCACTTAGATATGGAGGGGAAATAATTTTAAGGAAAAGCCAAGATATTTTGTTTTTCATTTTTTAAAATTGACGGATAATATTGCCTCATACTGTTTCCCATAAAGACTGTACTAATTTAAGTTCCCAACAACAGTGTTCAAAAGTTTCCTTTTCTCCACATCTTCATCAGTACTTGTTATCTTTTGTCTTTTTGATAATAGCCATTCTGATTGGTGTGAGGTGATATCTCAGTGTAGTCTTGGTTTGCATGGCCCTGTTTAGTGATGTTGAACACTATTTACCCATTTATATGTCTTCTTTGAAAAACATCTATTCAGGCTTTTAGCCCTTTTTAAAATAGGGTTATTTGTATTCTTGCTATTGAGCTATTTGAGTTCCTTATAAATTTTGAAAATTACCCTTTTATCAGAGGTATATTTTGCCAATATTTTTTCATTCTGAAGGTTATCTCTTTACTTTATGATTGCCTTTGCGGTATAAAAGCTTTTTACTTTGATTTAATCTCACTTGTTCATTTTTACATTTGTCATGACAACATAGATGAATGTAGAGAACAATGTTAAGTGAAATAAGCCAAGCACAGAGGAGACAAATACTAAAGGGCCTCACTCATATGTAAAATCTAAAAAGGTTGATCTCACAGAAATAGAGAGCAGAATGGTGGTTACTAGAGGCTGGGGGGAGTAGGGGGATGGGACACTGTAAAGATGTTGAAAAAAGAACATTTAATTAAAATTATATGAAAATAATATTTTTAAAGTATCCAGAATAAACAATATACAGAGAGACAAAAAGTAGGTAAGTAAATGCCTTGGGTAGAAGGATGGGAGGGAGAGGATAAGTGGATGGGGGCGAGGAATGGGTAATGACTACTGATGGTTATGGGGTGTTTCTAAGTGACTAAAATGTTCTAAAGTTGATTGTGGTGATGATGATTCAACTTTCTGAACATACTAAAAACCATTGGATAGTACACTTTAAATGACAACTTTATGATATGTGAATTTTGTCATAATATATCTAAAAAAAATTTAAATTTACTAATCAGTTCCACAGTCTTAATGATACAGAGGCTATTAATGCTGTGGGAGAATATACAAGTATGTAGAAGGATTGTATAGAACACTAAAAGGAGTAGATCTAGAATAATGTTTCTGCCCAATCAATGTTAACCCAAGAGGTCATTATTTATGAAATCCCAAGTGAACAATGATTCCATCTAAATAAATCTATCATGATTCAAAGATATATTTACCCCAACTTTAGTGTTTTCAAATTCTTTTCTCAAGGCTCCTTCCTGAGACATAAAAGAGAAAATTTGTCCCCTTTTACTGAATTCTCACCTATTTCAAATGTCAAAGGTAGAAAACAATCACTAGAGTAAGAGGTAGTTTTTGCTATTTTCCTGCTAGCTGGAGAAGAAATTACCTTAGTGATATGTGTATTCGTGTTTGCCAGTAAATTAGGTGTCCTGGAGCTTTCCATGTATAAACAGTATAAACTGAAATGCTGTTCGAGGGTAAAAGCTAGGCCTATCAATTTGAAGATTTGTTCTTAAAGAAGTGGTCCAATCTATATTTTTTGCATTTAGTTGAAACACTTCTTGAAGTGGAAATCAATTTGTAAGTTAATTTGAATCTAAAGCTGTTTGAGTATCCCAAAATCTCACAGTGCATTAAAGCACTTTCTTATAAGATAGCATTAGGGGCAAAAATATACTTATGAAATACAAAGGTTACATATTGAATTTATACATAGCACATAATAGAGCATACTCTGCACATAATATGTTGATGTGAATAAAATTTAACCAGAATTTCCTAATAAATTCATTACCAGTCAGTATTTGATTAAAGAAATAGACTATTAATAAATTAGCACAAGCTGCCAGAATGGTTTTCAGCCTCCCTAGTTCTAGTTTTGTGCTTTCAGAATATTCTACACCTTAACATGCATTTGCCAAATACAAACCAAACTTTAAAAAAGCATTAAACAAATATATTAATGGTAACCAGAGATTTACGCCGTACAGTGATCATGTAATATTTTAATTAATTGAGATTTTGACCCTAAAAATTCTAAAATATTTTTTAATTTAGCAAATAGTTTCTCTCATACCCTGAACTAGATTTAAAAAGATTCATTTATAACTATTCAATATCTTGTATTTGAATTCAACTTCAGTGAGACTCTTCTGGTTGCACCTAGTGTAAATCAATGTGCTATATATCTTCCTTCCCCCCAAATGAGAGATAATTTTAAATTTTAGGGGAGCTGGGAGTGGTGGTAATTGGGAAGCTGAAACAGGAGGATCTCAGGTTTGCAGCCAGCCTCAGCAACTTAGGGAGACACTCTAGAATTTAGTGAGACCCTGTTTCAAAAATAGAAAATAAAATAGGGCTGGGGTTATTGTTCAGAGGTAGAATGCCCCTGGGTTCAATCCCCAGTACCATAAAAAAAAAAAACTTAGGAGTTCTCTATGAAATCGAAAGAGAGAAATTACAGTTCATCAGGAGGAAACAAACTTGAAACTGGAAAGCCATTTAAGGGTGCTCACGCTCTCTCTCTCTCACGAGCTCTCTCTCTCTCTCTCTCTCTCTCTCTCTCCTTTCAGGGTCACTTATCTGCAATACCATCTTACACTTCTATGGAGGGTTTCCCAATGGTCCAAACCAAGATTCTTAAGGCTTCCAGCACTGACTGAAGAGCCCGAGAGTATTCTCTGAGACTTAATTCCATATTTATAGAGAGGAACATACCATTTTCTATCTTGAATGCTGTAAAAATCATTGTCATAAATTAATCCTTTCTCACTAAAAGAAAATAATTATTTTCAAGACACAAATTTAGTGTGTGTTAGCTACTTGTCACTGTGACTAAAATACCAGACACAAACAACCCAAAGGAGGGGTGACTTATTTGGGCTCATGGTTTCAGAAGTTTCAGCCCATAGTTGGCTGGTTCCTTTGGTTTGGGCCTGAGATAAGGAGACTATCATGGAGGAAGGGCATAGCAGACAAAAGCTGCTCAGCCCTGAGAGCAGAGAACAGGGAATAGGGGTTGGATACTCTTTCAGGACATGTCCCCAGTGACCTACTTCTTCAACCATGTCCCACCACCTAACACCTCCACCACCTCTCAGCAGTTCATTCAGATACCAACAGATGGCTCCACTGGTGAGGTCAGAGCCCTCCTGATCCAGACACTTCCTGAAGCCCTCTGAGGGCGGCTGCGGGAGCAGGCCTTCAACACCGGAGCCCTGGAGCACACGCCACATCCACACTATAACAATGTGGCACCTTAAACTCCTAAAGTATGAATAAGATTATTCCTAATAGGAATGTAGTTTTTGTTTGTTTAAACTATTAGAAAAGCAGAAATATTTTAGAATTTTGAAGTGATTTTATGAGTATGTTTTTCTCAAAGAAGAAGATACCTAACAGTAAGACAGATGTGAAAAGGTTGTGTCTAATTAGAAAAAAATATACATAGAAAAATGAAAAGTCCACACTAAGATATTAGTAGAGGAATATTAGTGCTTTTTAGAGAATAATCCTCAGTTAGGCTTATTCATGAATTCATGCTCATGGTATTTGCTAAGCAAATATTATGTGCTTAAAAATTAGAAAATAAAATTATCAAGAAAATGTACATGGTCTTAAAATATACACAAACTAATATATGGAGATAAACAAATTGCAATACAGACTCCAAATGATATTATAGAATAAGAGAAAAAAAAAAACACGAGGGCATAAAAATTAGAATACCCAGCTCAGCCTCAGGGAAGGAGAAACTTCACCAACAGGTAATGTTTGAACTGATGAAGATGGACATAAACCACAGTGCAAAAAGAGGGCTGGGAAGGATTTTTATAAGAAATAGCATGTGAATATTCTTTAAAGATAAAGGCCTTAATTTATCAAGATTATGAAAGGTTCACTACTTACAAGAAAAGGAAGACACTGTTAATGAATAACAGACATAAAGTCAGCCAAAGTGTAGTAACAGCTGTAGTTGCAAAAGAAGTAACAATACAAATAGGATGATACCAGAATATTATAGTAGAAACTGTAATACTCTGCCATTTGTAGCTGCTGTTGAACACTTACCACAGATACTGTAATAGACTTACATGTTTGATAACATATAATTATCAAATATAAGAAGATTTTATGTCTGTTTTACTAATGAGGAATCCAGGCTTCAGAGAAGTTAGAGGATAGCTCAGAGAACTGTGAAAGACCTGTGTGCTGTAAGAAATTTGTAGACCAGTCCTTAGAAATCTGGAACAACCCAGAAAATGATGATTTCTTCTTTGTTGTTATTATTTTAAAAAGAAGAAGGACAGGGTCAGCTTTATTTATTTATTTTGTTTTTTTTTTTTGGTCTTATACTGGAGATTGACCCCAGGGCATTCTACCTCTGAACTACACCCCCCATCCTTTCTATTTTTTATTTTGAAACAGGGTCTCACTAAGTTGCTGAGGGTCTCACTAAGTTGCTGAGACTGGCCTTGAACCAATGATCCTCCTGTATCAGCCTCCCAAGTACTAGAATTACAGGCATGGGCCACCATGCGAGCTCAGCTTCAATTTTTAATAAAATAGCTTTATGACAACATAGAGAATACAGTTGGCAATGGAAAAAATAAACTTCTGGTGAAGTATCCACTATACTTAAGGCTAATTAATAGTTGTACTAAGCCAGGCATAATGGCATATGCCTGCAGTCCTAGTACTTCGGAGGCTGGGACAGGATTGCAAGTTCAAGGCCAGCCTCAGCAACTTAGCAAGACCCTCAGCAATTTAGTAAGACCCTGTTTCAAAATAAAAAAAGGGGCTGTGGATGTTGCTCAAAGGTAGAATGCCCCTGAGTTCAATACCCAGTACCACAAAGAAAGAAAGAAAGAAAAATAAAAAGGTTTAGGGATGTAGCTCAGAGGTAGAATGCCCCTGGGTTCAATCTCCAGTACCAAAAACAAACAAACAAAAAAAAACGTTTGTAATAAAAGGTTGTAAGATTCTTAATGATGAGTTCATGTATTATTTATCTCTGAAATCTCAGAACTCAGCCCAGAGCAAGGCAATAACATTCAATATATTTTTTGCTGAGTTTAGCAGAACTGAGTAATGGACTAGAACAGTAAAACATTCAGAGTACAAATGGAAAATAGCATAATATAAATTATTGTTCAATACCTACTAGCTAGTTGATGCTTATATTTAGTCTTTCATTTAATTTCAAAGAAATCCTTTGAGATTATTATTGTGAATTTTTAGAAATGATACATTTAGGTCTCATAAATCATTCATTTAAGACAAGAATTAGCCACTAAATCTATAGGCTACATGCCGGGCAACGATGGCCCTGGCCAACTGGACTTGTACATATAGCAATAGCAGCATTTCAGAAAAATAAGCAAAAATATCCAGGTATCTTAACACTTGGCTAGCACATCATCACTTCTATTTGAATCTTTGGTCAAAGAAGTCATGATATCAGCCCATCTCGTGGGGCAAATACTAGAATCTACTTAATGGGAGAATCTACAAAGTCACATTAGTGGAAAGGATCTACATGGAAAAAGAGGTAAAGACCTTGGGACATTTTTATAATCAGTCTACTAAAAGTGAGTCTTAGAGTTCCCCCCTTCCTCTGCTAGGTGAAATTAAGAGGAGTAGAAGACAGACTTTGAGAGGAACTGACTTTGCAATTATGGCAAAGTTGTTCTAAGACTATTACAACAAAACTTATCTGAAATACAACTTCCTATATAGAAGATCTTGTATACTTTCACAAGTGACATTGCACAAGGATATCTCTGTTAGATATAGTGATTCCTGGAAATTTTTTTCAGTGATAGAGAAATGAGTCTACCCAATTTATCTGCTACATTATTGTGAGCAAGTAGTATAACACAATATAATTAATAAGCACCTAGCCTCCTCTTGCTTTGAATATCTTCCAAAAGTTTCTCCCTTGGTGTTGTCCTGACATAAGACTACATCTATGACAAAAGTCCTGTTTGTTTACCATTCATCCATTTTTCTGTCTTGTCAACAATTTCTGGCTAATAAGATTCAACAATGGGAATTTGTCCTAGTTTTACATCATATAAATGAGGAAAATGACATCTATGGATCAGGCTAAATCACCATTGAGATTATATATGTCCCCAACACTTGAGAGTCAACTGCCATATTGATTATGGTTGCCTATTGATTTACTGGTGACAAACTAGAAGTAGAAACTGACAGAAAAAATGATCAAGTGCTTTATTAGGAATGAATTGGTGAAAATATGATATGCAGAAGAAAAAATCCATAAGATAGCTACTGTAAAGAATGTCAAAATTCATTTAAAATGAATATTGTATGAAGTGAAGACAAGAGGGGACACTGCCGAGAAGTAGTTAATCTTAAAGAAGGCAGGATACTTTTTTAAAAAAATGAACAAAGCAAGAAAGGATGTGTGAGGGTCTACAGATAGTTTAATAAACAAGGAAAGAATATTTAAAATAAGTTCTCACTGATACCTGTAATCTCAGTGAGATCATTTTCTGATATGTATGGCGTGGGAATAGAGTAAAAGAAGTTTTAGAGTTAGTCCGTATGGAAATTTTAAAATGGACTTGTTTGAGGCCAAAAGGAAAAAACTAAAAAAACAGTGTACACCAGGGACCAGTTACATCAGGGATCATCTTATCAGCGTGACCATAGTGGACCTAGAGACCTTATTACACAGATGGCTCGTCAATAGTTGTCGGGGCATCTGTCGGGGCACCAGGCTCCCGGGACCAGCCTGAGGGTGATGCGATGCTGAAAGGGGGCAGAAGCCGGTCGGTCCGAAAAGCACATACTTCCGAACCAGGAGACATGTCTGGCAAGATCTCGTTTATTAGAAAGCCAAATCTCTCTTTTATAGTAGAGGCAATACAGGAAATTAGCAATCAGTAGGGTGTGGCACCACGCCCCCCTGTAACCTATCATAGGTAGATGCACCTGTCATCTGTGAGCACGGAGGTAACCACCTCTCATAGCCCTCCTAAGGCTAGGTGGGGCTATCTGCGGGACCTCCCTCCGAGGAATTCGCCAGCGCCATCTTTGCCATTAATATGCTGAGTTACTGCCACGTGGGAGAGGCCCGGTACTCTAGAGGAGGCTTCTGCTAGTTCACCAGGCCCTTTCATGGCACCGGGTAGAGGGCCCAGCAAATAGTGCTAAATAACCTCCCATAGAGTCAAATTGAAACAATTTTAGATAACTATTTAGAAACATTCTGTTTAAATAAAATTGCCCCAAATGTTCTGAGTGTCTTATCATTCAGGGCTACATAAAAGTATCCTCATACTTTACAATTCCAAGTGCTTTATGAACAATTTCATTAGTTATCTTTTTCTCAGCTTGCTTGAAGGTTCCGGTATGCAAATAATTCTCAGCTAGTTCTTTGAAAGTGCATTAAGTCTTTGAGGTTTAATGCTCTAGGGTGGCATTCGGTCTCTCCAAGTAGTAATTTACTAAATAGTAGGGAGGGGTGCGATCTCTCTTATCCAGGGAAGTGAACTGGAACAAAGAATTAAGGGCTCCTCAATATTCAGAAAGCTTATTACAGAACTGTGACCACAGAACCAATGAACACAGGGCAAGAGTACTACATAAAAAAGAAAAGTGGGTTTCCCTTTGATAATATATTACTTCCAATTGGCTATTAAAAAGGAAAATGGCATATAAAAAGCATGCAATTTTTCTAATTAGATCAGCATGATCTCTGCAGTCTTCTCCAAAAGTATTCAATACTTTGGGCTATTTAAATCCACTTATCCCTTTTTGAAAAGAACTAGAGGAGAACATACTTTTAATGGAGAATATAGCTTTCTTTTTATCTGAGACAAAGGATATCCCTCTTACGCATCACACATCTTGTCTTCAAGAACAGGGATTTATTTTGCATCATTTCAAGCTGCCCTGTCTGCCAAAATGATCCATGTTCAATGTCGTTTAAAGTGACTGGAAGAACTCAACTCATTTGTGCTCCCCCACCCAAGCTTTTCTAAAAGAAGAGAAATTGTTTTAATATTTTCAAAGGCATTCATTAAGATGACTTCATTTAAAGCACTAAGTGGCTTAATGACATTTTCAGTGCTATACAAAATATCCTCATCATGAAAAAAATTCAGCTAATATGTAGGAGTTCATTAACTTAAAAAGATATACCCAGAATATAGAAGTCCAGTGTGACAGTTAATAAATTTCTGAGTAGTTAGGAGATTTTTGAGTCGTTAGTACTCTTTTAACTTTTTTTTAGCTAAATGAAAATGAATACAACATATTTATTACTCTAAGCATCTATTTGGAAAATAGTTTCATTGGACTAAGTATCATACATAAATCAGAATTGAACTTTAAAAAGTTATGACATAGATGTAACATAAAATCTTTGCACCAACTTAATATATCTGAGAAAAGGTTTCAATGAAATTACTATGAAGTGCTAAATTAAACATATATGAGTCATATTTGTAATAAGGTGATATTAAGTAAAGAATACTTATAATAAGGCATATTAAAAGCAGGTTGGCTTTGTGATGAGCAAATTCCACAGACTTTTTTCCTATTAATACCAAAAAGGGGCAAAACCATAAGTAACAATCATAAAAAAACTAGTTAAGTATAATGAGATCATAGATTGGACTCAGAGGAAGGAATCACCTGATACCTGGCTCCATCTGATTTTATACCTTTCTAGGAACAAAACATTTCCCAGGATGCTTGTTCACTTTGAAGGATAAATAATGTTAGCTACCAGTCTTTGTTTCTTCTCCTAAAGATACTATTTATTTTATATCAAACAATGCTAATAACCAATTTTGTTCAAAATTAGTTTTTAAAAAAGAAACCTTTGATCTAGCTTTTGAGTAGAATTATATCAGAATACCAAACTATATGTTTATCTTTAGATCACCAGAATCTCATATATATATATATATATATATATATATATATATATATATATATATAATTTCTACTTTCAGAACATTTGAAAGTGAATACTATGAGACTTACAAGAAAAAAATAATTACATAGCTTTTTGTCACTCAATGTAGAAAAAAAGACAAAACAGATTTGAGAAGTAAATTATTAGTGTGTACTAATCTATGTTAGTTGCATATAAAGCAAAGAAAAACTTATTTTTAATAATTTTCACAAATCAATACCATGAGGAATTTTTAGCTTTAACATTACAGTTTTATTTATACTGTTATAGCCTACATCAAACCAAAAAGGAAAAAAAATGCTAACATAAAGGTTCTTTTCATTTTCCTGTCTGTGAGGAAACACAGGTCAACTGCTGATGAGTAAATAGAACAAAAGAAAAAGAAGCAAAGAGTCAGGGTACTGTGTTAGTCAGCTTTCCACTGCTGTGACAAAATGCCTGAGATAACTCAAAAAGAAAAAAGATTGATTTTGGTTCACGGTGTCAGTCCATGGTCCCTTGGCTTTGTTGCTTCTGGGCCTGTGCTGAGGCAGAATATCATGGAAGGTAGCCTGCGGTGGAGCAAGGAAGGAGAGAGCAAGAGTGAGAGGGAGAGCTGCACCAGGGACCAAAGAAGCCTTTTAGAGCGTGTCTCCAAGGACCTATTTCCTTCAATTAGACCCCACCTTCTGCTTCCACCACCTCTCAATAGCCCATTCAATTATGAGTCCATCAGTGTACTAAGCCACTGATGAGGTTAGAGCTCTCACGATCCAATCACTCTCCAGAGGTCCCTTCTGGGAACACTGCTGTCTTAGGGACCACGCCCTCAAGACATTCAGATCAAAACCATAACAAGGATGATACTGAAAACAAAGTCGCAAAGGAAGGAGAAATCAGTTTTTCATGTTAAGGTCTGAGCACAATTTGGGTATGAGAGGTTTTCTTCTCTCACTTCCTGGAAATTCCAGGCAACCTGGGACAGTGAGGTGTTAGAGCAGTAACGAGTTCAGGCTCAATCAGATATGCACACAAAAATTCAAAACACTTTCCTGGAGCTTCAAGAATTGCATTCATTTAAGCCACACAGGTTTAAAATTTTTAGTTGTTCTACATGGTGGTTCAACTCACATATCAATCATTTGATCCTAATAGACTTAATTGTCAATGGTCATATAACCAACCAAGAAAGTAACCTGTCTCAGTCTCCTCTTCTACATGTGAAGCTTCTTCTAAGCTACACTTCTGTGGGATGAGGAATCTTGTATTGTGTCAGTAAAATTCAGACAGATGCCAAGAGTATACCTCTCAAGATTATACAGCCAGGTGTGGTAGCACACGCCTGTAATCCCAGTACTTAGGAGGCTGAAACCGCAGGATCCGGGTTCGCGGCCAGCCTCAGCTACTTAGCGAGGCCCTCCGCAACTTAGTGAGACCCTGTTTCAAAATAAAGAATAAAAAATAGGGCTGGGGGTGTAGCTCGGAGGCAGAATGCCCCTGGGTTCAATCCCCGGTACCGCAAAAAAAAAAAATAGATTATAGAGAAGATTATGTTGTATCATTAATAATGGGAACATACCAGTAGCCTTCTATTACAGTTTATTTTACGTTAAAGCTACCCCAAAGAACTGCACTACTCAAATTCTCTTATTCACTAATGAATGTGATATGAATTGTGAGCAAATCTGGGATTCTTACTGGATTTAGTACAAAGAAAATTAATAATTAATTTCAAACAGCATTGTTTTATTGTGTAGTGACTAAAGGGAATATGATTAGGGTGCCCTACTCCTCCAACCTTATATCTCCATCAGTAAAGATTTTTCAAACCAAAGTCATCCTGGTGGACATTCTCAATTTGATATCATAATACTAATTTTTAATAGTGACTAAACGTAGACAGTTTGAAAGTGGGTACCTGTGTTCAAATTCTTGCTATACTGCTTGCCAGCTATGCAAGCAGTATACTTAACTTACTTAATTACTTAACTTCTCTGTGCATCACATTCCCCATCAATAAAATAAAGAAGACACTAATATTCATAATAAAACATATAGTATAGCATTGTTGAAAAGATAAATTATATGAACAGAGAAGAATAGCTATTCCAGGCAAAACCATATGAAAATCTTTTATAATGAGAAAGATAGTTTAGAATAACTATTAAAAACAATTTCAATCCAGATGGCCTGGATTTAAAATCCTGGCTTTTCATGTATTAACTGAATAACCATGGAAGTATTGCACAATGACTCTCTGCTTCAATTTATTCACCCGCAAAGTAGGAAACATAATACTTATAAACTGAAGTCATTTTTTGTAGAAAGGCAGTGAGTTTTATACATGAAACTCTTTGGATGGTGCTTAGAAAATATAACCATCTATAAATGTCTCAAATCGTAATTTTTATTATTGAAATAAATGTTCCAAAATTGATTTTTATATCATATGCTGAATTTTCAAGGATGTAAAGAATTTATAATCCAGAGAGTAAAGCATAAATTCCAATATCAAGGTTCTTTGAAGATTTTTCCCCTTATAAACACAAAACAATAATGTTAAGAGTAACAACGTGAATTGCTATAGTTGCAGAAATAAATGTATGTCAAGATTCTAAACATAAAATCATTAAACACTAATATTCCTGATCTGCAGCATGAAATGGTGGTGAGAAGAGATGGGGGGGTGGCTGCTTTCATAGGAACTGCTATATTATTCACATTGTGATATCTGCTTTTCTCTAAGATAATAAATACTCAGCTATATATTTTTACAAACAGGAAATAAGGTCAGGGAATTGTATCAGTGTCAGTATGCTCTTTGTGACACTGTATTCTATGTTTTGCACATGATGCATTGGGGGGAATTGGATAATGGGTATATGGGAATCTCAGAGTACCATTCTTCACAAGTGTATATAAACCTGTAATTAATAAAGTTTTCATCTAAAATGTATGTTTTCCCCAAAATGGAGTTTGATCAATGTCCAACCTTTCACCATAATGTATTAGAGAACATGTGGATAAGGCAGAGAATGGAGAAATACAAAAGTAAATGATAATCTAAAGGAAAGTGCTTATATATGCCTGTTTAAAAACATAGTGGGTTAGGATATTGGAAGTATAGTAAGGACAACAGATCAGGAAACATTACTATCAACAAGACAGTATGTTCAGGTCCCAGGAGGAGGTATGAACAGGGTTCAGAGGACACAGGAGGATGTGCCAGTTTGATTAGGAGGCAAAGGGAGAGTGGAGAATTGTGGGTAACAGCCTATACCATCGTTTTTGAAAGAAGCAAGGAGAGAGGCAGGGCAAAGAGGTTGAGGATTGGCTAGTTCGAATAATTTTAACTGGTTCTAAGGTATAGTGGCTGTCTCTAGCTGTCTGGTACCTGGGGTACTTAGGACAGGTGGATAATGGCCAGTAAGAACCCCATAAGGGGCATGGTTGGTGCATGATGGGTCCTGGGTTGGTTTGTGTTTGAAAAGGACACCTGTAGGAGGAGAACTCCGTCTGAGGGAGAGGAGGAAGAAGATGAGGTGGAAAAAGGTCAAGGCAAGTGACTCAGGCATGCTATCAGGTTATTCCAAGCAGGAAGTGGTTAATATATGCATATAGGACAGATATTAAAGCATGGAATAAAAGTGTAAGATTTCTTAGGACAAATTAGAAAGAGAAAGAGTCCTTAAAAAGAATTGACAATTTATGTATTTCAAGCAGAGATTTGGGGCATCTGGAGAGGCAGAAAATTAAGTGCTTTTTACAATCGTTACATAGCACTCAACTGAATATATTCATTTACATGAATTTGTCCAGGTAATTATGTTCATGGATTAGTAATGTGCAGTATAGTTTCACCACACCACTTACAAATTAGTATTATTTTAAATATTGGATTTACTAAAAATTATATAAAATTATATTAAGAAATTTAATGAGCCTAAAAGAATTAACCCAAATATTAAATGTGAGTATAGAATGCACACTGCAACAAAAGCCTGAGCTGCATAACTCATTAGCTTCACCCAAATGTTTCATTCCTTTGGGAGCTTCCTTGAAAGCCCTTTGGAAGTACTATTTCCTATGCAATTTTCCAGCTCTCCCAGAACACCATTGCATAGTTTGATTTAAATCTCTTCCAAGATTCATGCAAAATTTCATTAGTACCAGAAACTCTTTTACACTTGATCTTGGTGATGGGAACAAAAGTCTTCTCAACTTCACCCAGCCATTCACAGTCCCTCATCCTAAAGTCCCATGGGCCTTCCCAGCTACTCAGATGGACTTTGGGATTTCAGAACCCTTTTTCTACCTGAGGTAAACATGTTATGCAGATCTCATTACCATTCATTGCCATTTTTTTTTCTCTTGCAATTTAGTTCTTACTGGTGTCAGTTGTTAGGTTCCTGAGAAGTGCGTTAGGATTTGCTCCTCTCTGACATCTCAAATAACTATATGAAGATTTTTTTTAACTTTTTATGTTCATTTATTGGTGCATTGTAATTATACATTTTGATATATGTCAGGGTATGAACATCATACATGCACACATTGCACATTTAGCCCTCTCTTCAATCCCACCCTATTCCCTCCCCCTTCCCTCCCTTTCATGCTCCAAAACCTATATGAAGATTTTTTAAGAGACCAAAATTCTTTGTTAAATGGACACTTCAAAAAAGAAGAAATACAAATGGCCAATAAATACATTAAAAAATGTTCAACATCATTAGCAATCAGGGAGATGCAAATCAAAACTACACTGAGATTCCACCTAACCCCAATTAGAATGGCAATCATCAAGAAGTCAAACAACAATAAATGCTGGTGAGAATGTGGGGAAATAAGAACTCTTCTATACTGCTGGTAGTATTGCAAATTAATGCAGCTGTTATGGAGATCAGTGTAGAGATTCCTCAGAAAATTTGAAATGGATCCACCATATGATCCAGCTATACCACTCCTGGGTATCTCTCCAAAGGGACTGAAATCAGAATATCATAGTAATATATGCATATCCATGTTTATAGCAGCACAATTCACAATAGCCAAATTATGGAACCAACGTAGGTGTCTATCAACTGATGAATGGATTACAAAATTATGGAATATACACACAATGGAATTCTACTCAGCAATAAAGAACAAAATAATGTCATTTACAGGAGAATGGGTGGACCTGGAGAACATTATTTTAAGTGAGATTAGCCAGTCACAGAAAGGGAAGAGTCACATGTTTTCTCTCATATGTGGAAGCTAGGGAGTAATCAGGGTACCAAAGAGACTCCAGATAATGGAGGAGAAACTCCAGTGGAGCCAGGGAGGTGGTATAGGGGAAGTGGGGGGAGAGGGAGGATCAATGAAGGAATCATTTCCACTGACATTATGTACATATGTGAAAATACCAATATTAATCTCAATATCCTATATGGTAACAGGGGAGTGGGGAGGGAGCCGGGGGAAAGCCCACCAAGGGTGGTGTGCATGTATGTCACTATCACTATGAACTACATTATGATGTGAGACTATAATGCACCAATGAAAGTATAAAACTTTTAAAAAATAAAATGACTATTCTAACTCAGAAGAAAGAAAGGCATGCTTAATATGTACAGTCATGCTAAAAGTTATACAGTGGATTCTGATGGATATATTTTGTTCACTTGCCCCATAAATTTGCATAAATAATAAGTTGAATGGTCAGGGGAATAGTAATTGTTCTTATCAGGTCTGGATTTTATTCCTTTTAAAGTTTTCCTAGAAAGAAGAAACCTTAAATATATCACATATCATTTTTCCATGCTGTTGCTTTTTTAGCATTATATATTTCCTCATTTGTATTTTATTTTTATTTTATTTATTTATTTATTTATTTTGCGGTACCGGCGATTGAACGCAGGGGCGTTCTACCTCTGCGCTACACCCCCGGCCCTATTTTTTATACTTTTATTTTGAAACCGGGTCTCACGAAGTTGCAGAGGGCCTTAAGTAGAGAGAGAGAGAGAGACAGGGAGAGAGAGAGAGAGAGAGCTGAGGCTGGCCGCGAACCCGGATCCTCTGGTCTCCACCTCCCAAAGTACTGGGATTACAGGCGTGCACCACCACGCCCGGCCTCATTTGTATTTTAAATCATTAATGCCACAGTAAATTTGAAATAGAAGCACAATAACCAAGCACCATGTGCAAAGTATCTGGACTGTTTAAATGAGCATAGCCATAATAACCAAATTTTGAGAGGTTAATAGTTGTCAGATATTATAATTAGTGACTTGCTAAACTTACATATTTAGTTTTCACAAAAACTCCTACAACTTAGAGATATTAATGTTTTCATTCCTACTATATAGAACAAGGAGTAACACGTTAGGACCTTGTCTAAGGTAAACAAAGATAATTTAAAGGGAGAGTTGTAGGTTTTTTTCTCCATTTGTATTTTTATTTCATTTTTCATATAACTTTTATTGGTGCATTGTAATTGTGCATAATAGTGAGATTCATAAGTGATACATTCACATATGCTCGTGCCATATGTGAACGATCTATAATTTCTTTCCCCATACCTTCCCTTTCCCTCCTCTTTTTCCACCCCAGATCCCCTTCGACTACTCTTCTGGTAACTCTCCTATTTTTATGAGACACCTTTTCTTTCTTTTTTCTCTTTAGCTCCCACATATGAGATAAAAAATATGACCCTTGGTTTTCTGAGTCTGGTTGATCTCACTTAGTATGATGATGTTCTCCAGTTTCATCCATTTTCCTGCAAATGATATAGTTTAGTTCTTCTTACAGTGAGTACAATTCCATTGTGTGTATATACATTTTCTTAATCCATTTGTCTGTTTATGGACACCTGCATTGGTTCCATAATTTGGCTGTTGTGAATTGTGCTGCCATAAATATGGGCATGCATGTATCACTATAGTATTCTGATTTTAATTATTTTGGAAACATACCAAAGAGTTGTATAGCTGGGTCATATGATGGTTCCATTCCCAGTTTTTTGAGAAACCACCATACTGATTTCCATAGTGGCTGTACTAATTTACAATTCCGCCAACTGTACAAAAGTTCCTATTTCCCCACATCTTCACCATTTAAAAAAATATCTCCATTTCACAATCATCATAATAATGTACCCAGGCCAGAAACATCAATGGATGCTAAATTTGGTGGCTAATAGTTTGATGAAGAATGGACATTTTCATAATCTTAAAGTATGTCCCTAAATATACTCATTAGTTAATACTCATTTATTCATTATTAGGTATTTATTAGTAAGCACAATGAATATAATTAACATTGCAAACTCTAATACCTGGAAGATAGATACTATCTGAATTAACAGATAACATTTTACATAAATAAAAATCAAGTAATTGGGCAAATCAGCTTGTGTTGACTCCTGAAATAATATATGGAGATGAACAGAGCATCACTTATTATGTACAAATATATGTGACAGGAAACATCAGACACATGTAAATTGAGGAATAAGTCCAAATATCTGGCCTGTACCATTCAAAAATGTCAAGGATATGAAGGCAAAGATTGATCTAGATTGAAAGAAACTAAAGGGACAAGACAAATAAATGCAACCAGGGATCCTGAATGGGATCTACAATCTACAAAGGACATTCATGGCCCAATCAGTGAAATCTCAATGGATTTTGTGGATTAAATGCATTAAACTGGATCAATGTTATTTTCCTGAGGTTATGATTGCAACCTCTCTTTAGGTAAGAGAATGTCCTTATTTGGGGAGAATACATGGTAAAGTATGAAGGGAAAGGAGTCATCACATATGAAACTTACTCTCAGATCATTTGGAAATGTTAACATTTGGATGAAGGGTATAAAGGAGCTCTCTGAACCATTTTTTGCAGTCCTTTTTGTAACAAAACAATTTTAAAATAAAAGGTTAAAAGGGGTTTAAAAACAGAACCAATAGTAAAGGATAATTCATTCATAAGTAACTAGCTTTCTGAGATTTTCTGTGGTTTGATGAGACACAACATTTTAGGGCTCTACACAGCACTACATACATTCTTTTTAAGAACACTTAAAAAGTAAAAAAAAAAATCCTAAAAGAAAACCAAACAATTATTTCTTTCTTGAAGAAGGATGCAATGAGCAACTCTGGGTGGGGGGGGGTATGCTAGAATTTCAGCAGAGAGGAAGCAAAACTGTAAAAAATTAAATCTCTGGTGTTTGGCCATCTCCAGCAAAGGCAGAGTAGCCTGTGCTGGAAACTACACGGTTTCTCAAATTGGCTCATCCCCAGCAAGCCTCATGAGCAACTCCAGACTGCTGCTGGTGTGCTGACTCACCCACCCACCTACCAACCTGGGTGGATGACTGACAGATCTTTACCAACAGTCAGGGCCTCCTCATTCCCCTAGGTATTCTCTATGTTACTACTCCTCATCCTTCTATAGAAGATCCATTTCTTGTGATTTGATTGACCATGGATTTTACTTTCAAGCTCAGGAAGACTCTAAATTATTAATTCTTTCAAGGTTAATAGTAGTATAGTACTATAAGAGAAATATTAGGGCTGTAAGTTGTTAATAGTCATAAAGACTACTCTAACATGTGTAAAGGCCTATACTGTGTGCCACTTAGCAGCATAATATAACCTGGCCTGGCCCTGGACATTAGTAGGTCCCTATGACAACAATGGAACATAAAAACCCTAGTTACCCTGGAGACACAGCCACCTTAGCACAGATGCCACTTTCACGAACCTTAAAATAAAGCTTATCTCGACAAGAATAGCTTAAACTCCCTTTATGAAAGAAATACTTGATAACTGGTCCAGACTGAGTACAGGTATAAGAAAGGGGAAAGAATGGCCCAAGCTGAGAACAGTCTCCAGACAGAAAACCTGGAGTTAGATGTTCATTTGACTCTGTGGCTCATGCCACTGGCCTGCTCCTAATATCTGAGTTATAAGAGTGCTGACAGAATAAACTGCTTGAGCATCAGATGGTGTCTAAAACTCATCTTTGTAGCTTTGACATAAATTGGATAGAAAAGGAGAAACTGCCCCTGGGGAAGCTGGTCAACTAGGACAATCTTAGAGTCCTGAATGTGTCAGCTAGTGCTTGACATATTGGGAATTCCCTGCTTAGAGGAAAACAGGAGAGGATAAACAGAAGGGTCATTAGTACCCAGAGCTCATTATCAACAATGATAAACAGAAATATAGCCACACAGAAAACCAATGAGAAAATAATTAAGACAAGCAGGAAGCATAAAGAGAGGCTTATTGAGAGTTCCTAGTGATCATCTCTTCTCTGACCTGTTATCTATTGACATAGGCACCAACTGAACTTTCATGCATATTCCCTTCTTCCTGTAGAAAATAGAAGTTACTGCTGGAACACAGGAAAGAGGATGAGAATTCAAATTAAGTGTACTTTTCTTGAGGTGTGTCACTGTGTTTGAGGAATGCTTTGAAGTCCAAGGGTGCTCCCGATGATATAAAGATGTGACAAATTCAGTGACTATAAGCCCTTCTTCATATTTAAAAAAATCACTACACTAAGAAGTAATTCCATCAGCCAAATGAAAAGGGGAATCTCAGCAGAAGGGGAGGAAGCAAGTCCTTGTACAAGAAAAATGTATGTCTAAATAGCTGAGAAGTAAGAACTATAATAGTGAAATTAGAAGTTTAAAATATTTATAATGCAAAATGTAATATGAATTGAGAAGTATAAGGAATATATAGTTTTATTCTAATATGCTAGCATTGACTTTCACAAAGTCTCCCCTCAATTGGCTTAAAGATGATGATACTGTCTCCCATATCTAGAACTCCAAAGTTAGTGAAGCCTCTAAAGCTGGTATAATCGGCACCCCAACAATGTCACCAAAGATCCAGGATCTTTTTGTCTCTCTGTTCTATGACCTTCAGCATTGGCTCAATTTTAAATCTACTTCTGCTTATCATTGTCAACAAGCAATAGGAGCAATCCAAGTCATGTGCCCTTTTCCTCTCACATTTGACAGTAGGGTCAGGGCAAATCTCTCCCACAACTGTGAATAGCAATCTTTCCTTCCACTGAGATTGGGGTGCTGGCTCTCCTACTCACTGTTGGACTAAAAGCTGCCATCAAAAGAAGGCATTTGCAGAGTGGCATAGATAGATAAAGACAGCTTAATACCTGAGAACAGACCAGCATCCACAGGTTCATATTGCCAGATACAGTAAGAGCTTACAGTTGTAAGATCTTTTAGCCAGACAGAGGTATGAGGAATGGGGATGGTGGAATGTATACGGGGTACAAAACCCAATTTCAACACGTAAGAATGAAGATGGAGAAGCCAAGAAATAGATTCAACTATGTGGATCGAAAGTCATACATATAGTAAACACATAATGATTTTTACTTTTTGATTTCTTAAAAAATCCAATTTTATTAAGGTATAATTGACAAATAAGAACTGGATGTATTTACTATGTACAAGGTGATATTCTGATATATAAACATTGTGAAATAACCACCACATTCAAGCTAATTAACATATCCACCACCTCACACAGTCACCTTTTATGGGATCAAAATTGGCATCTGATGTAATGTTGCAGCAGCAGTAAACAACTATTAATTATTCTCATCTAATTTAAGAAAGACAGTAGCAGATATTTGCAAAGAAAAAACAATGAAACAAGAAGAAATGCACCTATTTTTCATAAGAGATATGGATAAAAAGGGTGACAAAAATAAAGTGGAAAATATTGAAAAGAAACTTGTCAGGCAAACACTAACAGATTTTGGACAGAGTTATGATCTTAACATCATACTTTAACTTGTATAAAATATTAAAATACTCAAAAAGTTCTTTTTTTTTGCGGTACCGGGGATTGAACCCAGGGGCGTTCTACCTCCGCGCTACACCCCCAGCCCTATTTTTTATACTTTATTTTGAAACCGGGTCTCATGAAGTTGCGGAGGACCTCACTAAGGATAGACAGACAGACAGACAGACAGACAGGGAGAGAGCTGAGGCTGGCCGCGAACCCAGATCCTCCGGTCTCCGCCTCCCAAAGTACTGGGATTACAAGCGTGCGCCACCACGCCCAGCTCAAAAAGTTCTTTTTATAGCAAGAAATAATTCAGTCCAAAATGTAACTGTCATGAATGCATTAATATTAGAAAATATAACTGACAAAATTAATAAAAAGTCACATATATGCAAGAATAATTGAATATAACAGAAAACACAATAGTAAAATGCATATGGAGAAATCAAGCAGGTTAAATATAAATTATAGTCACATCATATTAACTTAAAATGGATCACAGATTAAATGTAAGAGATAGAGTGGAAAAATATTTTAAGAAATAAGGCAGAAATGGATAACATTTCTAATTTACAAAAGACTGATACAAACAAATTAGGAAAATACAACCAAATTGAGAAACAAATGATGACTGGAAATAGAAAAAGAAATATGAGTGCCGGGCGTGGTGGCGCACGCTTGTAATCCCAGTACTTTGGGAGGCGGAGACCGGAGGATCCGGGTTCGCGGCCAGACTCAGCTCTCGCGCGCGTGCACGCGCGTGCGTGATCTCTCTCTCCCTATATTTCTCTCTCTCTCTCTCTCTCTCTCTCTCTCTCTCTCCCCCTGTCTCTCTCTCTCTCTACTTCGAGGCCCTCCACAACTTCGTGAGACCCTGTTTCAAAAATAAAGTATAAAAAAATAGGGCCGGGGGCGTAGCGCAGAGGTAGAAGGCCCCTGCGTTCAATCCCCGGTACCGCAAAAAAAAAAAGAAAAAGAAATATGAATTTTCAAACAATTGAATACTATTTTTCACCTAAGATAATGAGATGGTTCTCTAGTCCATCAATGAAGTAGTAAATTTGAATTCATACACTTAGTATAATAAAAAATTAGTGCTAATTTTCTTGAAGGCATTTTGATAATGCTGTCAAATATATAATGGTCTCTTTGAACAAGTACTACACTATTAAGAATTTGTCCTAAAGATACAATTTCAAAACTTTGTTAAGGAAAAACACAAAGATACACTTGGATTCATATTATATGCACACAGGAAGGCTCTTGGCCCCAGCTAGATTCCCAGTAAGTAAATTGAGCTATATATATAAGATGAAATTACATGCAAAACAGTCTTAAATGAAGTGGCTTGGTGTATTCTGATAACAAAATACTTCCTTGCATATTAAAGAAGGAAAAGATGCAGAGCTATGTAGAAATACTGATTCCTTTCGAGGAAATAATAATTTTTAAAAAGTATCTAAATTGATGTCCATGTGAAAATTTTTGTCCATGAAGAAAGAGTGAAAAATGAATTCATTCAGGTATAGAGACATGGAGTGTAAGGGATAGAAGCTTTCAAGGTGTAATATGTGTGTCTATGAGTATGTGGAAATTGAGAGAACAATATTGCAGAGATAGTACACTGAGAAAGACAAGACAAATCACAACCCAAACTAATTCAAAGGGAATCCGGAGTTGAGAATCAAGATAATTACTTGAAGCTCAGCCTTCAAGGACTGTGCAGAAATCTTAATGTGGTCTCTGAGGTTCCTTATGGCAATAAAAGGGTGGAATTGGGAGGTGGAGGTTTGAAGGTAATATTTTCTAAACCTCAAGACAGGGCTATCCAAATGATATCAGCTCATACTACATCAATTTATATTATGTTTTTGTATGCTCTGTAATTATGCTAATTATTTTACTTACATTCATTCAAATCTCCTTCTTCCTATAACCTTTACCTATAGTTGTCTCCATTAGCACCAGCAAAAATATTATATTCATTGCCATTTGCCCACAGACTTCCCTGTCTCTGAAACATTCTTTCTTTGCCAATGTCATTAAATGTTATCCTTCTCTGAAACCCAGTTTAAGCCTTAATAACTTTCTAACCTTGAACAGAAGTGGACAATTCTCTTCACCTTTCTAAGGCTTAGAATTCTTTCCTTTAAAATAAAGGAACTGAATTTGACATCCCTCAGTGCAAAAATTCTATGATCTTTTGTTGTATAAACCCTTACCTCAGTCTTATGAATTCCCCTCTCCAATCCATGCCAAATATATGAAAGTACATTATACTTTTTCTAGCAAATAGAATAATTTTGAGATTAACTACTACATAAATGTATCTAATTAGCAAAGAGTATGTAAAAGTAAAATGAAAAATAATATATTTAATTTATTATTCTATATCAAAATATTATTTTCTTGCTTAATGAATACTTAAAATATCCCTTTAGTAACAATAATAGCAATCACACAAACACATAGAGAATTTTGTAGTTATAGAAGACATAAATTTCAAATAATTTCTAAATTAAAAACAAAAGACATTTATACTAGCTTCCAGTAGTAGATGGTATATGTGTTCACTTGTACCATATGTAGTTTTTAGGTATTCCAAATTTTTGCACTGAAACAAATTTCTTTCACTGGCATTTCTTTCTTTTGTGAGTCCAAGTAAGAAATACCTCTTCATTTAAACACCAGAAAACTCAGTCTTGACTACGTTAGAAAATCACAAGTCAGTATTGATTTTCTGAATAGTAGAAATTCAACAAAAGGAGAAGGAATTTTTTTTAATTCACTTCATAACAGTATTTTGTCACTGGGAGACATTTCCTGAAATGGTGACTAATCAATTCTTTTTGTCTGATTTCAAATATTGACAATAGGATACTTTTATTTTGCCAGAGATAATTACCATATATGAGAGGATAACAAAATTTGGTAATATGAAAGAATCCAAATGATTGGGAGGGTTATTGCCCAACTTAAGGACAGTGATAAGATTATCAATAATATATGTTTACACTCATTTTTTAAATACAGATTAGTTAAGAAATAAAATAATGAATAAGCAATTACTAGTCTTATACTTACTAAATTATACCTGTAAATGCAAGAAATCCCAATTGAGGATTTGAAATAGATAGAGGAACCTACCCTGCATTTTAAATACACGTGAAATCATTCAACAAACATTTTAACACTCAGTATATTCCAGATATAATTTATATTTTTATTTTACAAACATGAGGAATGTCCTTAGAGGACTTATAGGGTAATAAGGGAGAAAAAACACAAAAATATAATGTAGGTAATCTAACAGAATTCAGCGTGGCATGGAGTTCTGTGAAGGGAAGGAGTACCAGCAATGCAGTTTGGAAAGCAACTGCAGCAGGATAAGGCAAGAAAACCTTCGGAGAGGAGATACTGCTGGGACTAGATCTATTCATACAAGAGGGTGTAAGGGAAACTGAGGGCTGAGGGTAAGACATCCCATAAAAATGTAGCAAATGATAAAGAAAATCATGCTTCATTTGACCTGGTAAGTTGGTTTCTCAGGGTCACAGGGAGAAAATGAAGATGAAAAGGCCAAGTAGTCATCACAGAGAATCATGTTGATCAAGCCAGAAATTTGAACATCTTTAAACAGATAACGTAAAGCCATCAAAGAGATGCAAGCGGCTGGGCGTGGTGGCGCACGCTTCTAATCCCAGTACTTTGGGAGGCGGAGACCGGAGGATCTGGGTTCGCGGCCAGCCTCAGCTCTCTCCCTCTCTCTCTCTCTCTCTCTCTCTCTCTCTCTCTCTCTCTCTACTTAGTGACGCCCTCTGCTACTTCGTGAGACCC
>PVJS01023445.1:0-29590 GCA_004027185.1 Glis glis | reverse complement strand
GTTACTTCTTTAGGTTTGTCTTCTGGCTTAGTAATTCTTGCTGCCTGATTCCTTGGATGAGGAGCAGATTTTCAAATGCTTTTCTAGTTGTCCATAGCAGAAGGGTTAGTACAAATTACTGAGACTACTCATGCTAGAATCAGAAGTCCCATAATCATTGTGACTCTACCTTTTAGGATGGTGCCTTTCATTGTCTTTTTTTTTTTTTTGGTGCTGGGGATTGAACCCAGAGGCATTCTACATCCAAGCTACACCTCCAGCCTGATTTCATTTCTTATTGGAAACGGGGTCTCACTAGGTTACTGAGAGCCTCACTAAGTTGCTGAGGCTGGCTTTGAACCCTCAATCCTCCTGTCTCAGCCTCCCAAGTACTAGGATTACAGGCATGCGCCATCGCGCCCGGCTCTGTCTTTTTTTTTTTTTTTTTTGCAGTACTGGGGATTGAACCCAGGGGTACTCTATTTCCGAGCTACACCCCCAGCCCTATTTTTAATTCTTTATTTTGAAACAGGGCCTCACTAAGTAGCTGAGGCTGGCTGCAAACCTGTGATCTCCTGTCTCTGCTTCCCAAGTACTGGGATTACAGGCATGCGTCACCACGCCCGGCTTCATTGTCTCTTAATGTGTTCCTTCACCCCATTAATTAAATTCTGCCTGTTATTTTCTTTTTATGCCTTTGTATGCCCTTTTATTTTACTTTTTCAATCATTTTCTTCTAGATTTTCCTCCCAAATACATTATAGTTGTTTACACCTACACGTCAGAATCATGTATTAGAGAACCACTACCATAAAAATGGAAGAAAAAAAAAGGCATGGTCAAAAAGGAAAAATTACCATCTTATACTTACTGTAAATTCTTCTTCTTCTTCATCACCAGATTCTCCAAATATGTCAGCAATAAGATTTCTAAAAAAAGAAACAAATATAAATTCATTTGCCTTTTTCCCATTTGCACAGGAATAATTTTTTACTATAGGGTATAATTTATACACAGTAAAATGTGCATATAATTAAGTGTCCAGTTCCATGGGCTTTAACAAATGTATATATTCATGTAACTAGTAACCTAATCAAGATGTAGAACAATCCCCAGGGAGTTCCCCTAACACCCACCCTCTAGTCATTCCCCCAACATCAATATTCCCTGATTTCCATCACTATAGATCAGTTTGCCTGCTCTTAAACTTCATGTAAATAGCATCATATGTCTTCTTTACTAAACATATATATTTTTTTCTTGCGGTACTGGGATTGAACCCAGGGGCATTCTACCTCCAAGCTACATCTCCAGCCCTATTTTTTATCCTTTATTTTGAAATAGGGTCTCACTAAGTTTCAGAGGGCCTCACTAAGTAGCTGAGGCTGTCCGTGAACCCGGATCCTCCGGTCTCAGCTTCCCAAGTACTGGGATTACAAGCGTGTGCCACCACGCCCGGCTGACCATATATTTTTGAGATCCATTCTATTACATTGTCTGTAGCAGTAGTTCAGGAACTAGAATCCTAAATGCCCAAACTCATGCAATTAGGATATATGGTGTTATACCTCACCACACAAATCTTCAACAAGTGTAAAAAATGTGAAAGACAACCCCCTCTCTACTAAATAAAAATTCACTTGAAAATTCACATTATAGTGTCACTTACTCTTCCTCATTGCCTGACTCACTATCACTCCCAAACAGATCCTTCTCTTCATTTTTCTTATCAGACAATTCTTTTCCCACTTCTTCGTCACTGTCAGATGCTACAGTCTTCTCTCTTTTGCTTGACTTGTCTGATACAACATCACTGTCAGAATCATCAGCATCAGAGACAACACGACTCTTCTTTGCTGCTGTTGAAAAAATACCATCATTAATCTTACTCTGTCATGGCTGTTGTGTTACTAAGCATAACAGGTGCTTTAAAATGTCAGTATATAGTTAAAAAAAAGAAAAAGAAAATCAAAGGGCCCAATACAAAATTAAGATTTTTTTGTAGTACTGGGGTTTGAACCCATTTAAAAAAAAAAAAGTAGAGTGTGATGGCACATACCTGTAATCCTAGTACTTGGGAGGCTGAGACAGGAGGATCACAGGTTTGCAGGCAGCCTCTGCAATTTAGTGAGACCCTGTTTCAAAATTAAATAAATAAATAAATAAAAAGGGCTGGGGGTATATCCTGGAGGTAGAATGTCCCTGGGTTCAATCTCTAGTACCACAAAAAGAAAACAATGAAATCAGCTGAGGTACAGCTCGGTGATGGAGCTCGTGCCTAGTGTGTGTGAGGCCTTGGGTTCCATCCCCAGCGAAACACACACACATACAAACACAACTAAAAGGCCCTTCAGAGTTGTCTTGCAAATTTTCTGTAAGACAAAGAAGTCATCAGTATAAAATAGGCATCAAAAGGTACCTTTCCTTTTGGGGATAGCAGAAAATTAAGATTAGCCTGATGGGCGGAATTGGCACCCTTTTCATGCTGAACAGTCTTAGAAACTAAAAGGACTGACTGGACATTCCTTTTAGGAATGTTCTCCAAGTTCCTTACTTGTTCTAGTCAGTTTGAAACTTCTCATCTTTCTTGATAAACTGGCAGTATGTACTGTGTTCTTTTTTCCTTCTCCTATAGTAACTGTCAGGTTATAAGGGAATGTGTCTCTTCCAAAAAAGAGAAGTCCCATAAAAGAGTAATCAAGCCAGTTGTGGTGGCGTATGCTTACAATCCCAGTACTTGGGAGGCTGAAACAGGAGGATCGCAGGTTCATGGCCAGCCTCAGCAATTCAGCAAGGTCCTCAGCAACTTAGTGAGCCCATTTCAAGATAAAAAAACAAAATAGGGCTGGGAAGTATAGCTTGGAGGTAGAATTTCCCTGGGTTCAAACCCCAACAACAAACACACACACACAGTAATCAAGTAAAAGTATCTGTGAAAATGGAGTCCCAGGTAGCAAAGTCCGGAATATTATGCAGAGATAAGGTCTCTCAATAGGACCCCCCCAAAAACCCCTGTATTTGAGTACTTGACAATGTTTAACAAATGGAGGGAAATACCTGTGGAAGCTGTAACTGCTGGGACAGGATCTAGTGTATTTGTTATGATAGCTAACTCTGGATACAGTCAGAAGTTTCATGTTAACATATTTCTTTGAAACATTACTCTGTCTGGTAAAGAAAATCTAAGTCTTATTTTTATGAGGTACTGGGGATTGAACCTAGGGGCATTCTACCTACAAGCTACACCCCCATCCCTTTTTTGCCTAAGTTGGTATGGCTATCCTTGAACCTTTGATCCTGTCTCATCCTCCCAAGTACTAGGATTACAAGAGTGGGCTACTAAGCCCAGCCTAAGTGTTTTATATTCTCATTGACTCTTGGTCTAGGCTTATCACTTTGAGGCAGTGGAAATTAGTAGCTGCTTCTAGAACAACTCCAAGGAAATTTAATATTAAGCTTGGCCAATAACCTGCAGGAATGAGGGTCTTAGTTTTATTTTAGAATACCAAGCTGAATGACAGAATACAGATATAAACACAACTGAAAAAGACACAATATTTCACATCTATAAGCTTAGGCAAAAGGAAAGCTTCCATTCCAAATAATTCCTTACATGTTTTCTCTTCATCTTCACTATCAGAAAGTATGGCAGCTTTCCTCTTTGCTACTTTTTCCTCCTCACCCTCTTTTTCTTCATCTTCATCACTATCTAGTTTTTGCCTTTTGGGTTCTTCCTCCTCGCTGTCAGAACTGTGAACCCTTTTTCTGGCTACATGGCTCTCTGCATGAAAGGAGTCATTCGGCACTTCCGGGTCCTCTCCCTTATTCTCCCCATCACTCTCCTCATCCGACTCTGGCTTCTCTTTGTGTCTGGAGGCAACCTCAGCTTCGGAATCGCTAGCAGGTCCCTTCTGAGGCTCCTCGCTCTCAGAGTCACTGACTCGGGGTTTGGGGAGCTCCTCATGTTCAGAATCACTGGCCTGATGCCTTGGGGGGTCCTCACTTTCTGAGTCACTAATTCGAGGCTTGGGGAGCTCTTCGTTTTCTGAGTCACTGGCGTGGTGTCTTGGGGGGTCCTCACTTTCTGAGTCGCTGATACGGGGTTTGGGGAGCTCCTCGTTTTCGGAGTCACTGGCCTGGTGCCTCGGAGGGTCCTCACTCTCTGAGTCACTGATACGAGGCTTGGGGAGCTCCTCGTTTTCAGAGTCACTGGCCTGGTGCCTTGGGGGCTCCTCGCTTTCCGAGTCACTGATCCGAGGTTTAGGAAGCTCCTCGCTTTCCGAATCACTCATTGGCGGTTTGGGAGGCTCCTCGTTTTCCGAGTCACTGGCCTGGTGCCCTGGGGGCGCCTCACTCTCCGAGTCACTGGTCTGAGGCTTCAGTGTGTCCTCGGTCTCAGTGTCACTGGCAGGACTCTTGTGGAGCTCCTCGGCCTCGGAATCACTAGCAGCATGCTTCCTGACCTCCTCACTCTCGGAGTCGCTCGCATGCCCGTTAAGCAGCTCCTCATTGTCAGAGTCACTCCTGGGCAACTTCCTGGTCTCCTCACTCTCAGAGTCACTCCCCTGCTGGTTGACATCCTCATTTTCAGAATCGCTTGCAGGGGCATCTGCACGCTCCTCAGATTCAGAGTCACTGTCCTTTGGCCTGTGAAGCTCCTCACTTTCAGAGTCACTAGCGTTAAGATTGGAGGGCTCATCGTTCTCAGAGTCTATTATATGATGTCTTTTGGTGAGGCCATCTTCTCGATCACTAGGTTCATTCTGAAAAAGTAAGAAAAAACTAGCAATGTGCAACAAAATTTGTGACGTGTTAAAATTTTTCAACAATTCTTTAAATGTAGAAACATGTATATTTAAATGTAGAATTCTTGCCCTACACCTATACAGAAACATTCCACTTTAAAGGTCAATCTGTGAAATGGCTTACTATGGTTTGAATCTTCAAAAGGGGGAAGATAACCAAAAACAAACTGGTAAAGCACACCCCTGGCTTTTTTTTTTTTTTGGTGGTACTGGGGATTGAACCCAGGGGCATTCCACCTCCATGACACCCCAATCCCCCCTTCTTTATATTGAAACAGGGTCTCACTGAGAGTCTCACGACGTTGCTGAGGCTGGTCCTGCTGTCTCAGCCTCCCAAGTACTGGGATTACAGATGTGCGCAACCCCTCCCAGGATCTCCAGATTATATAGGAGAGATTTTGTTTCCTGTGTGTGAGTGTGTAATTGGGGATTGAACCCAGGGGCATTCTACCTCTGAGCTATACTCCCAACCCTATTTTATTTATTTACTTTTATGTATGTGTGTGGGGGGTACTGGGGATGGAACCCAGGGGCATTCTACCTCCAAGCTATACCCCCAGCCCTATTTTATTTTTATTTGGAAACAGGGTCTCACTAGATTGATGAGAATCTCACTACTTGCTGAGGCTGTCTTCAAACCTGCAATCCTGTCTCAGCCTCCCAAGTACTAGGATTACAGGCGTGCGTCACCCGCCCACCCTAAAATTTTATTTTTTATTTTGAAACAGGGTATCACTAAATTGCTGAGGCTGGTCTTACAACTGCAATCCTCCTGTTTCAGCCTCCCAAGTACTGGGTTTACAGGTGAGTGCCACTGCGCCCAGCTGGAATCTCAACTTTCGATAATATTCTACTTTAAAAAGTGGAGGTGTTTCTGTTTGACTATTCCCCCTTAAAAATCTACTCAGCCAGCCAGGCGTGGTGGCGCACCCTAGTAATCCCAGTACTTGGGAGGCTGAGACAGGAGGATCACAGGTTCAAAGCCAGCCTCAACAACTCAGTGAGGCTCTCAGCAACTTAGCAAGACCATGTGTCCAAATAAAAAATAAAATAAACCGGGCATAGTGGTGTACGCCTGTAATCCCAGTACTTGGGAGGCTGATACAGGAGGATTGCAGGTTGGAAACCAGCCTCAGCAACTTAGTGAGGCTCTCCACAACTTAGTGAGACCCTGTTTCCAAATAAAAAATAAAATAGGCCTGAGGGGTGTAGCCCGGAGGTAGATCCCTGGGTTCCATGTCCAGTATTACACACACACACACACACACACACACACACACACACACACACTTACTCAGCCAAATATTTCTCTTTAGAATATTATGACTGGCCTAGCATGGTGGCCAGTCATAATACAATCCTAGTATTTGGGAGGCTGAGATGGGAGAATTGCAGGTTCCAGGAGAGCCTCAGCAAGCAATGAAGCTCTCATCAACCTAGTGAGACCCTGTTTCAAAATAAAAACAAAACAGGGCTGGGGGTGTAGCTCAGAGGAAGACTGCCCCTGGGCTCAATCCCCAGTACCACAAAGAAAGAAAAACAAAGAGTATTATAACATTATGAGTGAAGCTATGTGAACTTACCACAGATAAAATTTCAAGGACCAAAGAAACTTTAATAAGGTATATGCCCACTGTTATGCTATGAAATAGTGATGAGGGAATTTAGTGACAAGATAAATGATATGAAATTGTTTCCATAAAACCAATTCTTCACACTGGGCATGGTGGTGTATGCCTATAATCCCAGTACTTGGGACGCTGAGACAGAAGGATCACAAATTTGCAGTCAGTCTCAGCAACTTAGAAAGGCCCTCCGAAACTTAGTGAGACCCTGTTTCAAAATAAAAATAAAATAAAATAGGGCTGGGGGATGTAGCTCAGAGGTAGAACACCCTTGGGTTCAATCCCCAGTATCAAATAAATAAATAAATAAATAAATAAATAAATAAATAAATAAATAAATGAATGCAAGAAATTCCCTGGTTGAAACTGTCAGAGAAACTGGGCATTCTGAGGGTCCTGGGAGGCTTGAGAGGTGTCTATAATGCCTCGTACTTCCCTTTAAGCACTCGTTCACACTGCAGTTATAAATAACTAATGGCTATACATCATAATAATCTTGTTTATCTTAATATACAAACAGTAGCCGGGCGTGGTGGCGCACGCTTGTAATCCCAGTACTTTGGGAGGCGGAGACCGGAGGATCTGGGTTCGCGGCCAGCCTCAGCGCGCGCTCTCTCTCTCTCTCTCCCCCCGTCTCTCTCTCTCCTTAGTGAGGCCCTCCGCAACTTCGTGAGACCCGGTTTCAAAATAAAGGATAAAAAATAGGGCCGGGGGCGTAGTGTGGAGGTAGAACGCCCCTGTGTTCAATCCCCGGTACCGCAAAAAAAAAAAAAAAAAAAAAAAATATATATATATATATATATATACACACACAAACAGTAACCTTACTCCTTATAGACCAGGGTCACAATACACACACACAGATAATTGACTTTTTTTTGGTACTAGGGATTGAACCCTGGGACATTCTACCTCTGAGCTAGATCACCAGTCCTATTTTATTTTTTATTTTGAAGCAGGGTCTTGCTAAGTTGCTGAGACTGGTTTTAAACCTGAGATCCTCCTATTTCAGTCTCCCAAGTACAGGGATTACAGGCATGCTCCACCAAGGCCAGCTAACTAACATTCTTAAACTGAAAAGCAAACAAAACTGCTGAAAAGCAAATATTAGTTTTCAAATTCTAAAGTAATATATTGTTAAATAGAAACCCTTATAAAGAAGCGAACTCACGACACTTGTTTCTTTACCCATCAGAAGTGTTAAACTCAAAACAGATGAACTTGCAAACTTGCATACTACCTTATCATGAATCAGCAAAACACACAATAGTAAATTACACCATGAATTCCATGAGGAAATAACTACAGGAGCATTATTTGTTTTGGCGGTACTGGGGATTGAACACAGGGGCACTCTACCTCCGGGCTACACCCCCACCCTATTTTTTATTCTTTATTTTGAAACAGGGTCTCACTAAGTTGCAGAGGGCCTCATGAAGTTGCTGAGGCTGGCCTCAAACCTGTGATCCTCCTGTCTCAGCCTCCCCAGTACTGGGATTACAAGTGTGCACCACCATACCCGGCCCTACAGGAGCATTATTAAAAACATGTTTCACTGGACCCTAGTTCCAGAAAATATCCTCATATTGGAGTTTGTCAACGCATATCAATTCAATTTGCATATGAAAAAATCGGAGAGGGGCTGGGGTGCCGCTGAGTGGTAGAGCACTTACCTAGTATCCAACCCAGGGTGTGAGGCCCTGGGTTGGATCCCCAGCACCACATAAACAAACAAAACTAACAAACAAATAAATGTTGAAAGAAAGAGGAAAAACAAACAAACCAGCAATAAAATAACTCAATGCTATGAATCCAGTATAGCTCCTTGGAGAGCTGGAATACTCTGAGAAACTCCATTTTCACCACAAGCACACACGTGACACATACTTGAGTGTCCCTTGTCTCCCACTGAGCTGTTTCCAGAGCTGAGTATCAGTTCCAGGAGAAGACTGCCATTGTCCCCACCCCCAGCTCAAGAGCCCAAGAGACTGACTTTATTTGCAACCACATCCTTGGGGGATTTTGGCAGAAGGCACTTGTGAAGCTGCATTAGAATACTATCAAACTCTGTTCTCAAAAACCGTTCCTTTGACAGGCGTGGTGGTGCATGCCTGTAAATTACCCTAGTACTTGGGAGGCTGAGACAGGAGGATCACAAGTTTGAAGCCAGCCTCAGCAATTCAGTGAGGCTTGCATCACCTTAGTAAGACCCTGTTTCCAAATAAAAAATATAAAAATAGGACTGGGGGGGGTGTGGCTTGGAGGTAGAATGCCCCTGGGTTCCATTCGCAGCACCACAAAAAACCAAAAAAAAAACTATTCCTTCGAAGAAGTCAGAATGTGATAGGATTAGTTTGCAGAGCAATTTATGCCCAAGGGCACTGTGAAAAGAATGGCACAATCAAGGGTCAACAAGAAAACTTAACAGCCAAGTGTGGTCAGAAAGAGAGACTCTACATTTCAACTGAATAAGCACTCAATCATAAAATGCAGTATGAAACTACTTGAAGAAACAAATGTTACCTTGTTGCTGTGTGTACTACATAGTTAGGCCTCAAACAGATTTTTTTCTTGTCATTATTCCCTAAATACAGTATCTCAACTACTTACATAGCATTTCCATTGTCTTAGGTATTAGAGATGACTTAAGCATACTGGAGGATGTGTGCATAGGTTATATGCAAATACTATGCTATTTAAAACCTTTTGGTGCTGAGGATACAACCCAAGGCTTCATGCATGCTAAGTGCTTTCATATAATGGATTTGAACGACCTCTAATTCTGGTATCTACTGGGGAGGGGAAAAGTCCTGGAGCCAATCCCCACGGACTCGGAAGGATGAGTATAATGCTGCATCCACATTATGAAACCATTAAAATTACACTTGGTGAGATTCTTTGTGACATGGGCCAACAGGCATAATTTTAAGTGAAGAAATAAATACGCATACACAAACTGTACACAACAAAATCTCAAGAAACTTTATACATACTTTATATACATGGGGAGAATATGTAGGAAAAATGTCAAAAAGTTAATAGCCATTTCTGTGATAGAGTATGTTGATTTTAATTTTCTTCTTTAAACTTTTTTATCATTTCCAAATTTTCAACAACATGCACACTTATTTGGAATCCATATTATTCCAAAATGGTAGTTGCAGATGCTTAAAGGCAAGCCTACATCATGTATGTAACAGATGCAAGAGGCCATGAGATCACCACCCTCAGAGGTTCTAAGCTGACACTGGTCAATACCCAACGCTGTTCCTAAGGTGGAAACTTAAATATTACACACTAAATGTACTGTAATGTTTACATTATCACATAATTCCTATCTATCATTAATATATTGGAATTTAGCCTAAATATTTAAGGACCTACAAAAAATGGGAGTGAAATTGAAATAACTAAAAGACAAGCCATCCCTGCACCTGCACTCTCTGACTCCACTCCAGCCACACTGGCTCCTTGGTGCTCCCTGAAGACTAAGTACACTCCCACCTTGGGGCTCGCTGCAGAAATGTTCTTCCGCTACAGAAATATACCCAAATGGCTGTTCCATATCTGTCTTTGTGTGTGTGTGTGTGTGTGTGTGTGTGTGTGTGTGTGTGTGTGTGGTACTGGGGATGGAACCCAAGGGCATTTTATTTATGGAATCCAAGCCTTATTTTATTCTTTTATTTTGAAATAGGGTCTCACTAAGTTGTGGAGGGCCTCACTAAGTTGCTCAGGCTGGCCGCGAACCTGTGATCCTCCTGTCTCAGCCTCCCAAGTACTGGGATTACAAGTGTGTGCCACCACGCCCAGCTGCTCTGTTTTTTGGTTTTTTGTTTTTTTTTTAAGTGGTACTGGGGATAGAACCCAGGGGTGCTCTACCACTGAGCTACACCCCTGGATTTTGAGACAAGGTCTTGTTAAACTGCCCAGGTTAGTCTCAAACTTGAGATTCTCTTGCCTCAATCTCTCAAGTAGTTGGGATTACAGGCAAGCGCTACCATTCCTGCCCTCAAATGTCATTTTCTTAATAAGGCCTACATGGACCTTCCTATTTAACATTGAAACTTGCCCTCTATCCTAGCACCCTTCACTCTGTTCCAATTTTCTCCTTTGTCCACATAATTTGTCACCTTTTAACAAACTATAAATTTTTTTGTGTATGTGTGGTACCGGGGATTGAATCCAGGGGCATTCTACCTCCACGCTACACCCCCAGCCCTATTTTTTACTCTTTATTTTGAAACAGGGTCTCACTAAGTTGCAGAGGACCTCACTAAGTAGCTGAGGCTGGCCATGAACCCAGATCCTCCAGTCTCAGCCTCCCAAGTACTGGGGTTACAAGCGCGTGCCACCACGCCTGTCTTAAAATTTTTTTAAATATTATTTCCATCTCTTTCTCTTCCCACTGGAAAACAAATCCAAGAGGACTATGACTTTAGGTCATTGATATGTTCAAGCACCAAACAGACCCCAACACATGGTAAGTGCTCAAAAAATATACAAGGAATGTACAAATATAATGTCATGAATGAATAAATGTCAAAACGACACTACTCCGTAATGACAATTCAATTTCCAAGAATTATACCTACTACTTAATTTTGGACAATTTTATGCATGTGTAATCAAGCAAAATATATGGCCCCAAAAGTTCTTAGAAAATCTGCCCATCTTTATCATCCCTCTTTGTTTCAGTTTGTGTCTACTAGACTTATGCTGACTTACTGAAAAAATGTCCCAATTTTATTTTGTTAACACTGTGCAGGAGAGACTGTATAACCAGGGAACAAATTGAGTAGCTTTAAAAATGTTTAGCAAGTATGTTAAGATGTACAGAGGATCTAAAACTACTCTGTATTATTAAATAAAAGCAGCTTTTTTTTTTTTAGGTGCTCAGGATCGAACTCAGGGGCATTCTACCTCTGAGCTATACCCCTAGTCCTATTCTATTTTTTATTTTGAAATACAGCCTCCTTACGTTGTAGAGGGCCTCACTAAGTTATTGAGGCTGGCTGCAAACCTGCAATCCTCCTGTCTCAGTCTCCCAAGTACTGGGATTAAAAGTGTGCACCACCATGCCCTGCTAAAAGCAGCTTTTAAAACTACACTTGTGTAGTCAGGAGAGGTGGCGCATGCTTGTAATCCCAGTACTTAGGAGGCTGAGATAGGAGGATCTCAGGTTCAGAGCCAGCCTGGGCAACTTAGTGAGGCTCTCAGCAACCTAGTGAGACCCTGTTTCCAAATAAGATATAAAATTGGGCTGTCACAAAAAATAAATAAATAAAACTACACTTGCTTTGTTATTATATGCGTTTTTTTTATGTGTATCGTACTGGGAATTGAATCCAGAGGCATTCTACCTCCGAGCTACACCCCAGACCGATTTTATTTCTAAATTGCTGAGGCTATCCTCGAAACTGCAATCCTCCTGTCTCAGCCTCCCAAGTACTAGGATTACAAACGTGCACCACCACGCCCACCTTATTATATGCATTTTAACAATTCGAAATGAGAAGGCTAACTCCTGACATAAATTTTGATAAGTTATAGTCTCATAACTTTCTATTTCGACTTTTATTCAGATTGAAAATGCTCATTGTCCCAGTAAGACATTATTTGGTGATGGGGAAGCCTGGTTCATTTTCTGAATAGATATAATTAATTGGTTGAAAACTACCTAATACTTGAAATTCAGCCCCATCAGAACTTACTCCCCTGTGATTTCATCAGAAACCAGACCATCCTTATTTTATTTATTTATGTATTTATTTATTTATAAGAACTGGGAATTGAACTCACGGGCATTCTACCTTGGAGCTATACCCCCAGCCCTATTTTATTTTTATTCACTTATTTTTTTGCGGTACTGAGGATTGAATACAGGGGCATTCTGCCTCTGAACTACACCCCCAGCCCTATTATTTATTCTTTATTTTAAAACAGGTTCTAAGTTGTGGAGGCCTTACTAAGTAGCTGAGGCTGGCCCTGAACCTGCGATCCTCCTGTCTTAGCCTCCCATGTACTGGTATTACATGTGTGCGCCACCACGCCCAGCTTATTTTTATTTTTGAAACAGGGTCTTGCTAAGTTGAAGAGAGTCTCACTACTTGCTGAGGCTGTCCTCAAACCTGTGATCCTCCTCTCTCAGTCTCCCAAGTACTGGGATTATAGGCGTGCACCACTATGCCTGGCTTATTTTTTTAAATGCAGTTTTTGATTAATTTATATCCCCTTACTCTCAGGGATTAAAGCTTAACGCAAAGAACCCCAAGGTGGAAGTGTACTTAGTCTTCAGGGAGCACCAAGGAGCCAGTGTAGCTGGAGTGGAGTCAGAGAGCTAAACACAGGTGCAGGGATGGCTTGTCTTTTAGTTATTTCAATTTCACTCCATTTTTTGTAGGTCCTGAAATATTTAGGCTAAATTCCAATATTAACGATAGGTAGGAATTATGTGATAATGTAAATATTATTAATGCTACAACTCCTAAATAAAACAGGCCTCATAAAGATGTGAAGGAAAGCCTCCCAGAGATGTCCAGCACGTACCTCTGAGTGCCGATCTGCGCTGCCAGCGTCTGATCCAGAGTGCTGCTCATTCACATCCTCCTCACCATCTGACCCAGAATCCCGTTCATCCTGCACTGGGGTAGCACCTCCATCATCTGCTTAAAAACAAAACAAAAACCCACTTTTGGTGTAAGATGGATGACATCTACAGCTAAATGAACGAAGAATATCAGAGCAAGAGTTACCACTGATAAAACAAAACTAATGATGCTAATATCCTGAAGAAAGCAATACGATATTCATACACATACCAACAAGCATTCACATACACTACGGTATGTATGGCAGCAGAAATATTTCAAAAAAGCCGGGCGTGGTGGCGCATGCTTGTAATCCCAGTACTTGGGAGGCGGAGACCGGAGGATCGCTGGTTCGGGGCCAGCCTCAGCTACTTAGTGAGGCTCTCCACAACTTAGTGAGACCCTGTTTCAAAATAAAGAACAAAAAACAGGGCTGGGGGTGTAGCTTGGAGGTAGAATGCCCTGGGGCTCAATCCCCAGTACCGAAAAAAAAAAAAACACAAATATTTCAAAAAAGGAATGTAGCCAGGTGTGGTGGCACACACCTGAAATACCAATCCCTGGGAGGCTGAGACAGGAGGATCACAGGATCGAGGAGAGCCTCAGCAAGTAGTAAGACTCTCATCAACCTAGCGAGACGGTGTTTCAAAATAAAAAATTAAAAATAGGTAGCTTGGAGGTAGATTGTCCCTGGGTTCCATCCCCAGAAACACACACACACACACACACACACACACACACACACACACACACACACACAGGAATATAAAGCTTAGGAAGCATCATTAAATACCAATTCAATAATTTCTAAGTAATAGTGTGCTGTTTGACTATTTCAACTTTATGTTAAAAACTGTAATCCCAGTACTTGGGAGGTTGAGACAGGAGGATCACAGGGTCAAGGCTGGCCTCAGCAACTTATCGAAACCCTGCTTCAAAAATAAAAAATAGCTGGGTGTGGTGGTGCATGCTTGTAATCCCAGTACTTGGAAGGCTGAAACAGGAGGATCACAGGTTCTAAGCCAGCCTCAGCAACTTAGTGAGGCCCTGTTTCCAAATAAAAAATAAAATAGGCCTGGGGGTGTAGCTCAGAGGTAGAAGGCCCCAGGATTCCATTTCTAATACCAATAACTCAAAAAAAGACCTGAGGGTATAGCTCAAAGGTAGAATGCTACTGGGTTCAATCCCCAGTATCTCTCTCTCTCTCTCTCTCTCTCTCTCTCACACACACACACACACACACACACACACACAGAAATAGTCTTTCTCAAGCCGGGCGTGGTGTAGTGAGATTGCTGGGGGTGTAGTTCAGAAATAGAATGCCCCTGGGTTCAATCTTCAATACCACAAATAAATAAAAATAAAAAATAAAAAAAGAAATAGTCTCTCTCTCAACAGCACTTACCACCTTCTGCAGCACTTACCACCTTCTGTTCTAATGGACTAAATTATTTTTCAAGTCCTTTATTATTACTATTATTTTTTGTGTGTGGTACTGGGAACTGAACCCAGGGGCATTCTACCTCCAAGTTACACACCCAGACCTATTTTATTTTTGTTTTGAAACTCTCAGTAGGTTGATGAGTCTCACTACTTGCTGAGGTTGTCCTCAAACCTGCGATCCTCCTGTCTCAGCCTCCCAAGTACTGGGATTATAGGTGTGAGCCACTACATCCAACTAAGTTATTTTGTTTAATGTGGGTCTTTCAGTTCACTGCTGAATCTCTGGAGCCCAGAACATGATATACAGGAAGCGTCTGTTTATGAATGAAGACGACAAGGAACTCTGGTTCAGAAACAGTGAAAACTCATTAAAGTAAAACATATACTGTAATATTACAAAATTAACCATAATCATGAATTGCTATCTAACTTTAACCAATACTTAAAAAAATACAGTAAAACTGTCCTGAGAGGAATTAGGGCTGTTGAAGGCTATAAGGAAAGCTCAGAGGTTAAACAAAAATATTTTTTTTTTTTAAATGAAGCAGTCGACTATCGGAAAACCAAAAAGTAGTGTAAAGATGGAATCACTATCATACTGATGAGCTACGGTACTTAGCTAAGGAGTAAAATGTATACAGTCGTAATAAAAATAATAGTTTTTGGAGTTTAGCAATTATGCTATAACAGTGGGAGGGCAGATGACGAGAAAGAGGACACATAAGTGGTTAAAATACCGTCCTGACCTAATAAAAAATCATTACAGAGTGCCTAGAAGTGATGCAAGAAAGGACAGCATAAATTAGGAATAGAGAGGTAAAAAGACAACTAAAAGAATGGAAAATAGGGGGAGAGGGGTCAGGGAACTGCTATCTTCTTGTTACCTCAACTTTTCATTACCTCTTTTAACACAACCTATGTACTATTTTAAACAAATGAATTGAAAAAGCTATTTTTGAAAACACGAGAAAAACGTTTAAAGCAAAACAGTAGTGCGTGCTTGAAAAGCATTTGCGGTCACTACTATTCCCTGTCATAAGTAAGAAATCAAAGTGAACTCAAATCAGAAAGAGTTTAAAGCTTAAACCATTTACTTAAGCACTTTTAATACAGAATGCCCAAATGAAACTAAGATCCAAAGGGAAGGGGAGCTTAAGCTGTTTTCTCTCTCTCTCTCTCTCTCTCTCTATCCCGCCTTATTCCTATCTGTATCTCGGGTGCTTGGCACTGTGCTGGCAGAGTAGAGCCAACTTAAGTGTACACGATAAACAAGAAAGAAGGACCACCAAACTCCAGCGAGGAGAAGGGAAAGATCTCAAGGCGAAGAAAAGGCACAAAAGTCACCAGGAAGCGCTACAAGTGCCCTCCTTACTCTAAAGTATTTATGCAATCCAAACAAGGCTCCTGCACTTTCTTCCAAGGAAGCCAGTTGTTGCAGGCGAAATGAAAACTGGCCCTAACTCGGGAGTGAAAAGTCTAAGAAGGGTCCTCGGGCCTCCAATGAACACTTTCTGTGGATTCTCCGAAAATTCTCACAGCTCCTTTCTTGTAGAGGTGAAGTCCTTAATAGGAAGAGTCTCTTACTTCCTAGCCCCGGGAACACAGTAGGTGCCTACTATATGGAAATGTCTTTCCAATTTCAGCAAAAACCTCCGATTCCGGAGCCGGCTTCCCCTCCAGGATCCCCTCTGCCCGCAGCTCGCCGGTCGGGCTCTTCCCGCTCGCAGCGCGGTCCACTTGGGGCCAGTGTCCGAGGCCGGCCCCCTCCCCGGCCAGGTGCTCCCGGCCTCCGACCCACCTGACTGGTCGCCGCTGTAGTACTCCGAGTCCATGGCGGGCGGGCTCTCTGCGGGGAGTGTCCGCGCCCCGCGCCGCCCCCGTCACCTCCTTCCCGGTGCTGTGACCTCCGACAGCGCAGCCCGCGGCGCGAGGCTCCCGTCCGACCCGGGGGTTCGGCGAATACAAAAACCACAGCGGCAGCGGCGAACGCTGGGCCCTGCAGGAAGTCCTGGCAGAAAAGGACAGACCCAGGAGGCCGGCCAGCGTGCGAGCCGTCGGTCCACTTCCCAGAAGCACCTCTGGGGCCAAGATGGCGTCTGCCCACGACCCTCCAAAGAATGCAGTGCGCAGGCGCCGTCGTGCGCCAAACCGGCCAATGAGAAGACGCAACGGTGATGACGCAAGGCACGGCAAGAAAAAGACTGCTGGGAACGTTGGGGGGGTGAGTTAAGTACTGTCCTCGGGAGGAACCTGGTTGGTCTCCGTGAGAGTGCTGATTCTCGCTTGTTTCTGTGTCCGCGTCTTCTTCGAGGAGCGTTTGAGTTGCTCTTGAGGAAAATGAAGACTCCGAAAATTACACTATCATTCGGCCAACTATCGGTCTTGCAGCAAGGTGTTTGATTCCCGCCCTCGGTACGAGGAGGAACAGGTTGGCGCGTGGCTCTCTGGGACTTGTAGTTCAAAGCCTAGGAGCTCTGATGGAGTACTAGCTGGAGACACGGAAACCGCAGCCTTAAAAGGCGTTTTACTCCTTTCTTCCTGACTTAATTCCCGCCTTAGGGACCCATTTGGTCAACAATAAGAAGTACATTTCTTTGCCTGCAGAAACATCCTCTGATGAAAACACCAGGAGGATAATGTTGAACTTGATCTGAGACTGTATGCTCCCAAAAACAGAATGGTTAAGAAACCTCCTCATCTTTTTGTGTTCCTGGAAGGGTCTGTTGTCACGAACCACCCTGTCCATGTGACTTAGATTACAGATGATTTACCTGTGTTTACCTGGGACATGGCCTTGTTTACTTGGGACAAGGCCAGACACAAGACCCCTTGTGTCTGAACCTGTTGATAAGGCCAGGCACAGACCCTCCAAATTCCCATTAATGGTCTCAGAAGTGATCAGCTGAGATTCCAAGTCTTTGCTCCCTGAAACTAGCTACACACAGATATGAGCATTTTCTGTTTACCTGACCGGCAAACTTGTCCCTATTGTCAAATAATCCCAACTGTTTATCATCCCACCTTCCCCCCCTAAAAAAGTCTAAGGCAAAACCACTCTGCCAAATCTGGGGTTGCCTCCCAATTGCAATAACCTGAATAAAATCCTGTGTGTGTGTGTGTGTGTGTGTGTGTGTGTGTGTGTGTTTTACTGGGGATTGAACCCAGGGACATTCTACCTCTGAGCTACACCCCCAGCCCTATTTTATTTTTTATTTTGAAACAAGGTCTCACTAGGTTGCAGAGGGCCTTGCTAAGTTGCTGAGGCTGGCAGGGAACATGCAATTCTCCTGTCTCAGCCTCCTAAGTACTGGGATTACAGGCGTGGGCCACCGGGCTGGGCTAAAATCCAGTTTCTTACTTGTTCATTTTTACCTTAGATGAGGAGAGCATTCTTGCCTTTTGATTGGAGGAGAATCAGTGGGGATATAAGCAAAGATCCCTGAAGAGGTATATTCTGCAAGTATGCAGAAAAAATGGCCTTTTGTTACTCCTACAGATATATTACTCCTTTGTTAACTGGTCAGAATTTGCTGGCAGCACTCAGTTCTAGACTCCCGAAAAGGACATGAAAAGGGAAGAAAGGGAGAGGGTGGTTTCTCTATGAAAATTGCCATGTTCTTGGAAGAGAGTTCATGTATTTCTTCTTTGATGTAGTGCAAACAGGTTTGAAATCCAGGTTTTGCCCCTTGAGCTGTGGACATGACATCTCAGACTGTTGTGAGAATCAGAAGAGCAAAGAATTTACAGTGCCTGGAACCAGAGGTACAAAATTAAAATATTTGCCTCTTTCCATTTGATGGAAGAGACCCCTGGGTCTAAGCTCTCTTCTAAAGAGTGGGTGAGATTGAACCAGGCATGGCAGCACATGCCTGTAATCCCAGTACTTGGGAGGCTGAGACAGGAGGATCACAGGTTCATGACCAGCCTCAGCAACTTAGCAAGGCCCTCTGCAACTTAGTGAGACCCTGTTTCAAAACAAAAACATAAAAAGGGCTGGGGGTGTAACTCAGAGGTAGAATGCCGCTTGGGTTCAATCCCCAGTAACACACACACACACACACACACACACACACACACACAGTGGGTGAGATTGTACCTGTGTAAATAGGGCAGGATGTATAAGGAAGAAGTACAGGAAGAGGTTCATTGAAAGGGAACCCTATGCAAATCCTGCCTTAAAGACCTTTTAGTTTCATCAGAGATGTAAGACCAACAGACAGGAAAGTGATTGGGTTATAGACATCGAAATTGCAAGAGGACAGCTACTGAATTTTGACATAACAAACTGTTCTGGTGGTGTGGAGAATGGAGAGAAGCAGACTGAATATAGAAGAATTTCAACACACACCAGTCAGAGAAAAGACAGAGGTTTAATTCAAGAAAAGGGAGATACACGTTCAGGGAAAACGCAGGCCACCTCAAGATATGAGAGCAGCCCAGGACTTTTTCAGTCCCTTTTTATAGGCACTTTTTCAGCCCAGTCCCTTTTTATAGGAATTTCAGATGTGAAGCTAGCTCACTGTGATTTTAAAGATATGGGTTTGGCTCTTCAGGCAAGTTCCGGGCAAGCCCTGCAGAAGCTAAGGGTTTTATTTATTTATTTATTTTTTATTTTTTTGCGGTACTGGGATTGAACCCAGAGGCATTCTACCTCGAAGCTACACTCCTAGCCCTATTATTTATTCTTTATTTTGAAACAGGGTCTCACTAAGTTGCAGAGGACCTCACTAAGTAGCTGAGGCTGGCCGTGAACCTGCGATCCTCCGGTCTCAGCCTCCCACGTACTGGGATTACAAGCATGCACCACCATGCCCGGCTCAGAAGCTAAGGGTTTTAGATTTTTTAAAACTATGTTTTCCTTTCCTTCCCAATTTGTCTCCTTTCTACCTAAAATTCTCTTTTATTCTACCTCATCAAGACTGAACACCCCTTCCAAATAAACAGAACCATAGATAAAGCAGTGTGCTTGTCAATGTCAACACCTCTCGGGAGAGTGCCCCAGAGTTCCTTTCCACCAACTGGCTGTCCCTTGGGGGCCCTGGTAGAGAATTTCTGGAGCAGCACAGATGTACCATTCTAGAACATCTTTCTGTGAGGTACACGGATGCCTCTCATTTTGAGGGCCACCATCTTCCCATGCCCACATCTCAGGCCCCAGCACAGTCAGCCCACAATGGTGATGGCAATGAGGCACCCAAGAGGAAGCCATCTACCAAGGGTACTAGGGTCAGAGAAGAGGAGAATAGAGAAGCAAGCTTGCCACAGTCCCGAACTCTTTTACCCTGAGACACCAAGTGAACATAAGATTTACTCTCCCAGCCTCTTAAGATATAGTGACCTGCTGAATTTGTCAGGGAGTGACAGCCTGTACAATTTGTTTATGTATTTGCTTGCTTGTTTGTTTGTTTATTGTGGTACTGGGGATTAAATCCAGAGGCTACCTCCGAGCTACACCCCCAGCCCTTTTTATTTCCTAGGTTGCTGAAAGTCTCACTAAGTTGCTGAGGCTGTCCTGGAACCTGCGATCTTCCTGTCTCAGACTCTCAAGTACTGGTATTACAGGCATACTCCACCACGCCTGTAATGGGATCAGTCTGGCACTGCCAATGCTGCAGACGGGGAACAAAGAGCTCTAGGTTCTGGGCCTAGTTCTAGGATTATTGTTCTTGGTGAGCTGGAATAAACTACCAGCCTTCTGTGAGCCTCAGTTTCCCACTGTGTCAAATGAGGGGGTCGAATCAGAAGACCTTAGCTTCATTATTCTATGTCAGAGAAACCAGGTCTTTAAATCTGACCGGACTTCATGTGCTTGAGCCGCTAGGGGGCCCTATAAGGAAGGAAACGATATATTCTAAGCCTGCTGACCCCGCTGTGTGCTAGTTCTCAGGCATCACAACTCATTGGGACAAAGGGCAAGATTTGCCCCACCAAGGTGGCTTATAATACTGAAAAATACACAGCAGTACCATGGCTCACGATGTGGCTATTAACACAATTGAAGTGGATCTTTATCTGCTTACTTGGAAGGATGTCCAGAAAACATTGGTAAGTGGAAAAAACAGGGTCATAGAATACCATCAATATTATGTTACTTATGTGAAAAACCAAACTGCAAACTAAAACTCAACCTAAGAATTCCCTAATAAATATGGAGGAAAAAGAACTTTCCAATAATGACCCAAAAGCCATAAAACAAAAGAAGGAAAAATGTGACTACATAAAATTAAAAATTTTAAAAATTAAAACTCACAAATGGTTGCATGTGAAAACAATACACTATTAGTAAAATCAAAAGATAAATCATTAGGAAAATTTATGTATGTTTTTATTTATTTATTTATGGTACTGGGAATTGAACCTGGGGGCATTCTACCTCCGAGCTTCACCCCCGGCCAAATTTTATTTTTATTTTGAAACAGGGTCTTGCTAGGTTGATGAGAGTCTCACTACTTGCTGAAGCTGTCCTTGAACCTGCGATCCTCCTGTCTTAGCCTCCCAAGTACTGGGATTACAGGCGTAAGCCACCACTCCAGGCTTGGAAACTTTAAAGAGATGTTTTTTGCAGCCCATCTTACAGGTGAAGTGCTGATCTCCTTAATGAATATAGACTAGCTGGGCATGGTAGTACATGCCTGTAATGCCAGTACTTGGGAAACAGGGTCTCCCTGGCCAGCCTTCGCAACTTAACGAGGCTCTTATCAACCCAGGGAGACCCTGTTTCAAAAATAAAAATAAAAAATAGGGCCGGGGGTGTAGCTCAGAGGTAGAATGCTCTTAGGTTCAATGCCTGAAACCACACACACACACACACACACACACACACACACACACAAATGAATATAAACTAATAACTAATATCAGAAAATAAAAACTAATAGAAACTAATAACTATTCAGAAAAAAATGGGCGAAGGGTCTGTTAGTTCACAGAAAATATTAATAAGCTCTAAGAAACTTAAAATATATTCACCCTAAAATGAGAGAAAGGCAAATAAAAAATCATGTGGAGATACTCCTTCTCACTTCTCAGACTTCAGCAGTTTCCTTGGTTAGGCCATGGAGAAGGAAGCTCTCTCGTAAGGTCTGGCAGGAGTATACTGGTATAGGCCTTCAAAAAAGCAATGTGGAAATATATATAAAAAGTGCAAATGCATAGCCAGGCATGGTGGTGCACGCTTGTAATCCTAGTACTTGGGAGACTGAGACAGGAGGATTGCAGGTTTGAGACCAGCCTCAGCGACTTAGTGAGGCCCTCTGAAACTGAGACCCCGTTTCAAAATAAAAAAGATAAAAATTTGGGCTGAGAGTGTAGCTTGGAGGTAGATTTCCTCTGGGTTCAATCCCCAGTAACACACGCGCGCGCGCACACACAAACACACACACACAAAGAGCAAATGCATTTGACCTTTCACCTAGCAATTTCACTTCAGAAAATGTATCCCACCATTATACTTGACCACATGCAAAATGATGTATCTACAAAATTATTTACTGCAGCACTTTTTTTTTTTTGCGGTACTGGGGATTGAACCCAGGGCATTCTACCTCTGAGATACACCCCCAGCCTTATTTTATTCTTTATTTTGAAACAGGGTCTCACTAAGTTACTGAGAGCCTCACAAGTTGTTGAGGCTGGCCGTGATCCTGTGATCCTTCTGTCCCAGCCTTCCAAGTACTGGGATTACAAGCGTGCACCACCACGCCTGGCCTATTGCAGCACTATTTGTAATAGCAAAAAAATGGAATAATCTAAACATCTAAACAGGAAGACTCACAAAATCATGGTATATATGTCCAATGGGATGCTATGTAGCTATAACAAACAACAAGGAAGCTGGTGTGTGTGTGTGTGTGTGTGTGTGTGTGTGTTACTGAGGATTGAACCCAGAGGCATTATACCTTCAAGCTACACTCCCAGCCTGATTTTATTTCTTATTTGAAGACAGGATCTCACTAGATTGGTGAGAGTCTCACTACTTGCTGAAGCTGTCCTCCTCAAACCTACGATCCTCCTGTCTCAGCCTCCCAAGTACTGGGATTACAGGTGTGCAGCATCACACAGGGCAGGAAGCTATTTTATATAATGGTTTGGAAAGAACCAGATTATAAAGCTGAATCCACTGGGAAAAAAAAATGTAAAAATCAAGCCAGGTGTGGTAGCACATCCCTATAATCCCAGTACTTGGGAGACTGAGATAGGAGGATCACAGGTTCACGATCAGCCTCAGCAACTTTAGTGAGACCCTGTTTCAAAATAAAAAATAAAATAGGGTCGGGGGTGTAGCTCGGAGATAGAATGCCCCTGGGTTCAATCCCCAGTTACACACACACACACACATACACACACACACACACACACACACACACGCACACACAAAAAAATTAATTAATTAATAAAATGCAGAACAATGTTATAATGTGACATCTATTGTGAAAAGAGGGTATTATGGTTTGGGTCTTGAATGACTGAAGATTATATAATAACAAAGTATTGATTGTCTGTTGAAGGAGGGGATAATGAGAGAAGAGAGTGAGAAGAAACCTTTAATATTTTACAACACATAATACTTTTGCCCCAATGACATCTTCTATTTGATTCTATTAAATTTTGCAATCAGGAAGGTTATTTTTAGATGTCAGCTTGACTGGATTAAGGAAAACCTAAAAACCTGATAAAGCATTGTTTTGGGTGTGTCTTTAAGGATGTTTCCAGAGATTAATACGTGTGTCTGAATGGACTAAGTAAGGAAGATCCCTCGATGTGGGCGGGCATCATCCAACTGGCTAGGAGAACAAATGCAGAAAATGAGTTGGTCTCTTCTCTGAGAGCTGGCATAGAATTTCTGTGCTGCATTGAACATCAGAACTCCAGGCTTGCTGGGCGTGGTGGCACATGCTTGTAATCCCAGAACCTGGAGGCTGAGACAGGAGGATCGCAGGTTCAAAGTCAGCCTCGGCAACTTAGCGAGGCCCTCTGAAACTTATGACCCTGTTTCCAAATAAGAAATAAAATTGGGCTGGGGGTATAACTTGGAGGTAGAATGTCTCTGGGTTCAATCCCCAGTACCAAAAACGAAACAAAACAAAAACTCCAGGCTTTCCAGTTTTGGACTCCAGGACTTGTACCAGCAGTTCCTGGGTTTTCAGGCTTTCAACCTCAGACTGAGAGTTACAACATCAGCTTCCCTGATTCTGAAGCCTTCAGACTTGAACTGATTCACACTAACCAGCATCCTGGGGTTGTTGTGCCCAGACCTTTCATCCCGGAGAGACCACCAGGAGACCAAGCCGTATGCAACTGCAGAAGAGCCGTTTATTCAAGCTTAAGCTTGGGTGCCCAACATAAACTGACACAGCAGTTCAGTACGGGGACCAAGAGCACGTTTTTCCTTCAGTTTTTATATATTTTAAACAAAGAGCCTCAGTTTCCCTCTGCTAATTGGGCAGTTCCACGTGGGTTTGCCTGACCTTTACCAGGATGGGTTTTAGATACAGATGTTCATTACAGATTGGTTAGCAGCCAACGTCGTCCTTGCACATTTTACACTGGGAGATGTCTTCCCTAACTTTCCAGACTGTTACAGAAATAGCAACCATAATAACCATGAATCACCAGTCTATAGAAGGTCATTCTGACCTCAGTCAGGGGCTTCAGTAGGGATGTCTTGCTTTCCCAACAGATGTCTAGGTCAGGGAGTGAGTCCACTAAGGACATCCTGCCTTGTCAGCAAGGGCCTGCAACAAGCAGTTTTAGCTTTAACTATCTGAATGCTGTAAGGGGGTCCTTACAGGGTCTCCAGTTTGCAAATGGTATGGACTTTACCCTCCATAATTGTGTGATCTAATTCCCCTAGCAAATCCCCTATCACCTGTTCATCTGTCTGACTATCCATCAATCCATTCATCTATCCTATTGGTTGTCTCTCTGGGGAACTCTAACACAGTCACAGCATATCAAATTTACTTTCCAGCCCACTAATTGGTGAGAGCCCATCATTGAAAACCTCTGGAAGTGCCAGTCTTTAGTTGCCCGTGGTACAGAGCCCCGGACCAAATTGGCCATAATCTCTGGACCAGACAATGTAAACAACAATGTTCTTGTTTTCTCTGTTCTTGTCTTGTACAAAAACCATGGGTATGTGCCCTGCCCTGAGAAAAACCCCATTTCAGTGCATACTTATGTGTGTGAGTGGACAATTATTCAAGTTTCAAAAGGATTCTTTGCTTTTGTTGTAGTTTAGTTTAGTTTTGACGTGTGGTGAGTGCCATACCACTGAGAGCATGAAGCAGGGACTGCAGGTGTGTCATACAGAAATTAAGCCTTGAAACCATGGTGACCTTCACGGCTTTTTCAAAAACTATTATTTTATTGTGGTAAGATAGACATACAACTGAATTTGCCATTTTAAGTGTACAATTAGGTGGCATCAATCATATTCACAATGTAATATAACCATTACTGCTGTCTATTTTTAAATTTTTCCTTGCCATAAATGAAATTTTATATCCATTAAGCAATAGTTCCCCATCCCTCCTTTCCCATTGTGTTAGTAAGCTTTCCATCACTGTGACAAAATACCTGAGATCATTAACTTATAAGGAGGAAAAGTTTATTTCACCTCATGGTTTCAAAGATTTCAGTTATGGCCGGTTGGCTCCATTGCTTTTGGGCCTATGGCAAGGCAGTACATCAAGGCAGGGAGCACGTGGTAAAGCAAAGCTGCTCACCATCTCAGAGAAGCAGAAAAAGAGAGGCCTAGGCTGAGGTCTCAATATCCACTTGATGATGATGATGATGATGATGATGATGATGATGGTGATTGTGGTACTGAGGACTGAACCCAGGGCCATTCTACCTCTGAGCTACACCCCAGCCCTATTTTACCTTTTTTATTTTGAAACAGCGTCTCTTTAGGTTGATGAGAGTCTCACTGGTCTCTGAGGCTGTCCTTGAGCCCGTGATCCTCCTGTCTCAGCCTCCGAAGTACTGGGATTACAAGTGTGCACCTCCATGTCCAGATCATAACATCATTATTAATAGCTGCTAATAGGTAGAAACTATCCAAGTGTCTATCAAGAGATGGATGGATAAACAGAATGTGGTGTATGCATATGAGGGGGTATTATTTAGCCACAAAAACAAATGAAAGTTGGGCACAGTGGTGCATGCCTGTAATCCCACCTACTCAGGAGGCTGAGGAAGGAGAATTGCAAGTTTGAGCTCAGCCTGGGCAATTTAGCGAGACCCCATCTCAAAATAAAATATTAAAAGGGGTTAGGCTTGTAATCCCAGCACTTGGAAGGCTGAGACAGGAGGATCACAGGTTCAAGTCTAGCCTCAGCAATTTAGTGAGACTCTCAACAACCTAGCAAGACCTTGTTTCAAAACAAAAAATTTAAAAAGCTGTGGGTATAGCTTGGAGGTGAATGCCTCTGGGTTCCAGTACCACAAAAAGTAAAAATAAATGAATAATGGTGTTATGAAGAGCAGAGTTGCAGGATCCAAAATCAACACAGAAAAACCTTCCTTCTTTCCTTCCTTCCTTCCTTCCTTCCTTCCTTCCTTCCTTTCTTCCTTCCTTCCTTCGTGGTACTGGGGATTGAACCCAGGGGCATTCTACCTTATTTTGAAAAAGGGTCTCACTAAGTTGCAGAGGGCCTAAGTTGCTGAGGCTGGCCCTGAACTTGTGATCCTTCTGCCTCAGTCTCCCAAGTACTGGGATTACAAGCTTGCTCCATCACACCAGGATAAATCTGTTGCATTTCTATGTACTAGTAATTAATGATCTGCGCAGGAAAGAAAGAAAACAACTCCATTTATTTATTTATTTATTTATTTGCGGTACTGGTGATGGAACCCAGGGGCATTCTACCTCTGAGCTCCACCCCCAGCCCTATTTTTTATTCTTTATTTTGAAACAGGGTCTCACTAAGTTGCGGAGGGCCTCACAAGTTGCTAAGGCTGGCTGCAAACCTGTGATCCTCCTGTCTCAGTCTCCCAAGTACTGGGATTACAGGCGTGCGCCACCACCCCCGGCAACTCCATTTATAATAACTTAAAAAAATGCAAAACTTAGGAAATTTAACTGAGAATATGAAAAACCTGTGCACTATAAATCTTTGCTATGAAAAATGAGAAAAGATATAAATTAATGAAAAGATTCCCTGTGTTTGTGAACTGGAAGACTTAATATCATTAAAATGGGAACACTATCCAAAGTGTTCTAGAGTCAGTGCAATTCCCATCTAAAGCCCAATAGCACCCCCCCAGAAACGGAAACACCCATCCTAAAATTTTTATGCAATTTCAATCAACTCCTGAGTCACTAAAATGATCTGAATAAGAACAAAGTTGGGCTGGGCGTGGTGGTGCATGCTTGTAATCCCAGTACTTTGGGAGGCGGAGACCGGAGGATCCAGGTTCGCCGCCAGCCTCAGCTCTCTCTCTCTCTCTCTCTCCCTGTCTCTCTCTCTCTCTCTCTCTCTCTCTACCTAGTGAGGCCCTCCACAACTTCTCACCCCAACCTCTCTCAAGAGAGAGGTGACTGTCATCACCATCAGCAGCAGCAGCAGCAGCCTCACCGGCATAATCTACCTGGTTTAAGTTGCCACATACGCAAGTTTTGCCTGCCTGCCTTCCTGTACTGGGGACTGAACCCAGGGGCATTCTAGCTCTAAGCTATACCCCCAGCCCTATTATGTATGTATGTATGTATGTATGTATGTATGTATTTTGAAATAGGGTCTCACTAAGTTCTGGAGGGCATCACTAAATTGCTGAGTCTGGCCTTGAACCTTCGATCCTCCTGTCTCAACCTCCCAAGTACTAGAATTACAGGTGTGTGCCACCATGCCTAACTCCTCCCATGTACCTTAGTCTCCTCAGGGCAATAAGATTAGTCACCAGGATACCATTAATTCTGGTCATGGCACAGAGGCCCCCTGTTTATGACCAGTGGCCTAGGACAGGGCCTAAAAATAGATGTATTCACTGGATTGCCCAAAGCTCTCTGGAGAGGAGAAAATGACCCTTTTCTTGTGTGCCCCTCCCCCTCCTTTCCTCGGACAAACCTCTGGGTGGGTTCCTCAGAGGTTCTGTGCAGATAAAGTACCTTTAGGAATGAGCCTTTTCCTCCAGGGCTGAGGCCACGGACACCTACCTGGCCCATCAGGACTTTGGATCTCAGGTCCTCCCTGTCTAGAAACAGCTATCTCACAGCTGCTGATCCAGGAGATATTAAGCATCAGGCTGGCCTGAGTCATTTCCATAGTGTGTTGGAGCCATGATCCTCTAAGAAGCACAGGTCCCAGATCTCTTTCCTTGTCCCCCCCCCCCCCCGTCACGGCCATGTCTTCCTGCCATTGAGGAGGATCGAGGTGCCAAGTGTATGGTCGCCTCTTCCAGGAGGACATTTGGAATTGATTTTTATTTTTTATTTTTTTTGGTACTGGGGATTGAGCCCAAAGGCATTCTACCTCCAAGCTACACCCCCAGCCCTTTTATTTTTTATTTTGAAACAGGATCTCCCTAAGTTGCTGAGTGTCTCACTAAGTTTCTGAGCCTGGCCTTGAACCTATAATCCTCCTGTCTCAGCCTCCCCAGTATGGGATTACAGGCATGCGCTACCATAACTGGCTTCTAGGAGGACATTTATTCTGGCCCTTGATGGCCTTTCTCTCAGCCTCAACTGCACCTGGGACTCTGACCCATTAGTTCCCAACTAGGGATATCTTTGTTATCCAAGGGACATTTGGCAATAATGCCTGCAGACATTTTGTTTTGTCATGACTGGGCAGGGCACATTGGAGGGTAGAGGTCAAGGATGCATGATCATCCCACAGAGCACAGAACAGCTCCTCCCATCGCACCAACAAAGAGTAATCCAGTCCAAAATGCAGATAGTTTCATCCACATGAAGAAACCCTGAACTAGCTGGGTAGAACGTGCCCTGCGACCTACACTCTTGTACCATGCCTGTCTGTGGTTCCAGGGAGACACTGAGCCCTGCTTCTCTTCCCAGATAGTCCTTGAGAGCCTGTGCCAGGGTAAGCAAGTTGGGGAATTGCCTTTCCTGGAAGTCTCTAGACTAGGATGTCTCATCTGCCATTGGAGGTGGGGGAGGAGGGAGTTCAGGTTCAGTGGAGGGCCGGCCTGGTGTAGCACATAGCAATAAGCACTGGGCGTAGACCTTGGTTCACGTTTTATCTCTGCCACTTTGCTCATGTGACCCAGGACAGTTTTTTAACCTTTCTGACTTTCTTACTATGAAATGAAGTTAGTACCCCTTGTCTGCAGAGTTTCAATGAGGATCAAAGGAGATGACGCACCCGAAGAATAAAGAACACGCTCACTAAATATCAGCTCTTTCTGAGATGAAGAATTCTGAAATGTTCTGAAGAGTGGTTCCGTTGCAGAACTCCCTGCTCACATCCACGCTGTTTTTTAGGGTTAATGGGTAACTGGCCAGTTGAGAAGATTAGGTCCGCCAGGAGGCACACGACTTCAGGTGGCCCTGTGGTGCAACAGTAGAGTGGACCGAGCTGCTCGCTGAGCTGTTTTAGTTGCAGCGATAATGCCACGGTGTCATTGGAAAGGCATGGAGCTAGCCACAGGTTGTCTTGCTGTTGGATTTTGGCTCAGCTGAGAACTGTATTCCTAGAGGTTAGCAAAATATTCACATCGGAGGAGAATTGTGAAAGTAGTACTAGGCTGGGAGAGAGCCACCTTGGTCACTGGTGTGACTGGGAAGAGCCTTATCCTGCCTACCCCCTGGTCCCTCTTCTTCTTTTTCTTTTTTTTTTTATGGTACTGGGGATTGACCAGGGCCTCACACCTACTAGCTAAGTGCTGTACCAATGAGTTACATCCCTAGTTCATCATTATTATTATTATCATTGTGGTACTGGGGATTGAACCAGTACCAAACTCCAAACTACACTCCTAGCCCTTTTTATTTTGAAACAGGTTCTCATTAAGTTGCTCACACTGGCCTTGAACCTGTGATCCTCCTGTCTCAGCCTCCCAATTACTGAGGTTACAGGTGTGAACCACCACACCTGGCTGAAATGTATCTTTCTTGTGTGTGTGTGTGTGTGTGTGTGTGTGTGTGTGTGTGTGTGTGACTGAGAATTGAACTCAGGGGCTTTCTACC
>PVJS01023444.1:0-29595 GCA_004027185.1 Glis glis | reverse complement strand
CCTGGTGGAGTTCACCTCTCCTGTGGTTCTGAAAATTGCTTGTTTTTCCTTCTTTGTGGTTTATTTCTTTTAGGATTTTCTCTAGTGTTGGCTTGGTCCTCATGAATTCTTTAAATGTTTGTTTATCATGGAACATTTTTATTTCTCCATCAATTTTAAATGATAGCTTTGCTGGATATTTCAGTCTTGGTTGGAAGTTCGTACCAATCTTTCCTGGCATTCCTGACTTGGGTTGAGAAGTCTGGGGTAATTTTATTGTTTTGCCCCTGTATGTCACCTTTTCTTTTGTTCTTGCTGCTTTTAGGATTCTTTCTTTGGCCTCTATGTTAGTCATTTTAATTATTACGTGGCGAGGGGAGGTCCTACTTTGGTCCTGTCTTAACGGTGTTCTATACTTCTCCTGTATGTGTATATCCAAATCTTTCTCTATGTTCAGAAAATTCTCTGAAATTATTTCTTTGAAGTGGTTTCTTATACCCTTGGTCTGTGCTTCTAAACCTTCTTTAATGCCTTTTATCCTTAGATTAGGACGTCTTGCATTGTGCTGTATTTCTTGAATGGCCAGGGAGTGCTGTTGTAATATCTTCTGTATATCATTGACTGTGTTCTCAGTTTTGAATGAAAATAGGAGTGATAACCTATTTTCCATGTGGTAGAGCTACTAGACTTGGTTTCCATTGCAGTCTTCAATTCCTTTATTGACTCCTTCATTTAATTCAGAGTTTCTTTCTGATTCTTCTTTAGAGCCTCAACTTCCTCCTTCATCTCTTCTATGCTTTCTTTGAGGCCTTTCATTATTCTGAAGATCAAAATTCGGAATTCTCCGTCTTTCATTTCCTGCAGTGCAGAGTCAGTAATCTCACTTTTTGTTGCATTGTGGGTGTTTCTTGTTTCCTCACTGTTCTTCATTCTTGTATTTTTGGTGTTTTCCATTTTGTATTTCTGTTGCCTCCGCATCATCTTCCTTTCTGTGTATGAGACTTCTTGATGATTCCTATAGTCCCAATTGGGTCAGTACGCTGCAGGCTGTGGATCCCTCTTGTCCGGTTGGCTGGGGTGTGGTATTGTGTGTGGAGGGGTACGCAGGCTCTGGAGCATGGCTGTTGGCACATGAGGAGCACTTCGAGGCGCAGTGTTGGGTGTGCGCACTGAGGCGTGGGTGACGGTGCCGGAAGGTGCCCTGTTTCCAAGGCACGGGTGCTGGGGGTCGCCCGGGCCCCTAGGGTGCACATGTGCTCCGGGTCTCGGGAAATGTTGCCAGAGGGTGCCCGGGCTCTGATACGCTGCTCTGAGGATTTTGAACGGGCCCGTGGGAGGTGCGGACTGCGGATATCCAGTAGTGGCATTTAGGAGTGCACAGGCTCTGAGGCACAGAGGATCACACGTGGGTCCCAGGGGGGAGTGTGTGCTCCTAGATCTCAGGTAGCAGCGACGGGGCGTGCCCTGACTCAGAGACAGCCTGGAGAGTCGTCGGGTCTTGGGTGGCGGCGCCAGAAGGTATCCGGGCTCTGAAGCACGGCACAGAGGCTCCTGCATGGGGGAGAGAGGTACAGGCTGCGACGGAGTCCGAGGCAGGGCATGGAAGGCCGCCCGGGACGTGCAGAAGGGACGTGCAGAAACTTGCCGGGGTCAGAGGCCGGGCATGGAGGCCGCCCGGGTTGCACAGTGTGGCACTGGGTTCTGATCCGTGGCATGGAGGGCCGTCTGAGTCACGCAGGAGGACCATGGAGTCTGAGGCCAGGTGCAGAAGGTTGTTCTGGTCGTGCTAGAGGGCATGGGAGTCTGAGTTGGGGCGCGGGGGTCGGAGGCCGGGCGCAGAGGGCCACCCGGGTCGCCCTAGAAGACGCTGGGGGCCGGGGCTGGGCACAGAGGTCACCGGGGTGACGCGGGAGGATGCCGGGGACCGGGGCCAGGCGCAAGGTCTGCTGCACTGCGCGGGAGGATGTTGGGGACCGGGGCTGTGCACAGGGGCCACTGGACCGCGTGGGAGGACGCCAAGGTCTGGGGCCAGTCGCCGAGGCCGCCGAGGTGACGCAGTAGGTCGCCGAGGTCTGGGACTGGTTGCAGGGGCCACTGGGGTGACGTGGGAGGAAGCCGAGGTCTGGGGTGGGCACAGAGTCTGCCAGGGTGATGCGAGAGGACGCCGAGGTCTGGTACCTGGCGCAGAGGCCGCCGAGATGATGAAAGAGGCCGCTGAGGACTGGGGCGGACGCAGAGGCTGCCGGGGGGACACGGAGGGGACGCCGAGGCCTGGAACAGGCGCAGAGGCTGCCGGGGTGACGCACAGGGAAGCCGAGGTCTAGTACCTGGTGCAGAGGCCGCCGAGGTGATGCCGAAGGACGCCGAGGTCCAGGGCGGGCACAGAGGCCACTCGTGGTTGGTGACTTTCTAATTCCTTCTTTCTTGCTAATGTAGTGTCATCTGGGAGCCAGTGGTTAGAACAATGGACTCCATCATCCTCAGTTCCTCACTGTGGCAAAGGCAGCACTTTCTTGGCAGAGTGTTCTGTGCTGCCAAGTGTTCTTGAATGAGACTGGGGAAAGCACTTGCTTTGAAGTCCACACAGTGACGATGCCATTACCAAATAGCTAGGTCAGATCCTTTTCTGTAAACTGGCTGGGATGATTGCTATTATTTATAGCCAAAGCCTGACCTATATACTTTGAATGGAATTCTTGGAACGTGCTCTAAGAAACAGAAACCAAATTCAAAATGATGCTAATGATAAAGAAATACAGTTTAAGTCCAGAGGTTGAAAGGATCTCAGTTTCCATATGATCAGCTGCCCTATAATGTCATCAATAACATAGGTTTTACATATTTGCTTTACTCAATTCATTCCTTTTATGGCCATGAGAGGGCTACCTGTGATAATTAGGGCCTTGTGTTCCTCATTTATGTTTGGATAGAGAATGGGGTAGGAGAGAGTCTTGCTTCTCTTTCCTATAATCCCTGAATATATGTCTCCTTGTTTCTCAGTGACACAAATCACTATGTGACTATTTCTGAATTATTCATTGATACATATATTATTGTGAAATAATCATGAATGGCTTTAACTAACCATCGGAATAGAATCCATATTGAGAGTTGATCCTACCTTTTCCTTCTTTTGTGCATTTCTTCCAGCTTTTTTTCTCAGCAAAGCTGGAACACAATGGGAAGCTCTAAAGTTTTGTTGCTGCTGTTAGGGCTTAAAGATGATCAAAATAGCCAGGTGAGGTGGCGCATACTTGTAATCCCAGTACATAGGAGGCTGAGACAGGAGGATCGCAAGTTCGCAGCCAGCCTCAGCAACTTAGTGAGACCGTTTCAAAATAAAAGAATAAAATTGGGCTTGGGGTGTATCTCAGAGGTAGACTGTCCCCTGGGTTCCATCCCTAGTACCAAAAAAAAAAAAAATAAGGAAAGAAATGGTCAAAATAGCTTCTAATCTTATGGGAATTTTCTCTCTTCTTCTGGACTGCTTAGACCTTCTCTCATACTAAGGTTAGAGATGTTCATGAGGAATTTTAGGATTATCTGTCCCAAGTAACAATCCCTCATTCCCAACTCTACTAAGGGCTTTTAGCCTGTAGTAGAGTTTCAAGACAAGGTGAACTGCCCAGGGTTCTGCAGATTCTTAAACACTGACATCTCTTTCTTTTGTTTAATTGCATCTTGTATATTTTTTACTGGTATTAACTTGATTTTTGTTCATATTATTTTTCTTGGGAAAGGGATTTGAGAACTGACTTTACTTGAACATTTTATCTCAAAATTCTAAAACTTTTAAGATATTCTTTTACTATGGACTTCTAGATGTACCTCATTTTGACCAGTGAATATGATGTGTAAGATTTCAGATATTTGGAATCTAAACTACCAGTGTGGCCTAAAAGATCATCATAAAAAGTCCTTGTGCACTATTTAATAAATGTGTTCTCTTATAAGTGTTAAATTGATTTATTATTGAATATTGTTAGTCACATTGTATAGGTCCTCTCTATCCTTGGGGGATTAGTATGTGTTTATATGTTTGATCTGTTTTAATAGAGTAAGATGTGTGTTGGACTCTCCACATCTTCTCATCTCAGACTCCAAAGACTTCCAAACACTTGGTCCCAGGGAGGGAAAAATGTTCTCTTTTTTTCTGATCCAAAGTTATATATTCTTTTCTTGGCATAATTGCCAATCCATATTCCCAATTCACATTATAAAGCAGAACACTTCTAAATCTGTTACATCTATTATGTTTATAATACTGAATGGTTTTCTCCAGGAACAATGGATTTTGTGTAATTTCAAGGTACATAGTATGTTTTTTCCCCCAAAACTAAGGTTGTCTCCTTTAATTTAATAAATACTTCACCTCTGGAAAAATTAATTTCCATTGGTCATTCAATGGCTGAGCCTTTAACTAAAGAGAAATAAAAAAGAGAAAAAGAAACCACAGAAAACATAAAATCTCCCTTTATATACATATAAGGAACTTAAAATTGTGAATTTTTCTCTTTCTTAGATTTAAACAAAATTGTTTCTGAAGGGGAACTAACTCAATTGGCTCGGGTTCAACCATTAATATTCAATTTTAATGAGAAATCAGCCATCAAGGATTGTTTGAAAATGCTTGAGAAAAAGGTAGCAGAATATAGTACCATCCAGGAGTTTATGGTAAATATTTTGGTTTTAACAAAAGTCCATATATGATTTCTTTTTCTGTTTCATAACTAGAGGTTTTCATTTTTTTAAATTGGGTACAGTGTTTTTTATTTTTAAATACCATATTTTTAAAGTAGTAGTAAAAGGTCAAATAGCATAAAGGGGTATAAAATGTGTAGAAAGTGTTTTTCTTTGTCTCTCTCTCTCTCTCACTCAATTATACAAGGCCCATTTCCACTGTTAAGTTTGTTATAGAAACTTCCATAAAAATTGTTGACATGTACTTTACTTATGATTCTACCCTTTAAAAGTGATTTTCCCTAAGATATAATTTCCAAACCATATTATCAGCATATATAGCTGTGTCATTAAGTATTGTGTGGAGGTTAATTATATAGATAAATATCTTAATTTCTTTAAATAGTCAAATATATTTGACATTTAGATTGTTCTAGTCTTTGATATTATGAAAAGCAAACATCCTTCAGCATGCAGCTGTTCATATGTCTTTTTTAGAACAAATTTCTAGAAAGACAAATCAGTATTTTGTGCTATCAATGTTTTGGATCTTTGCTTGCCTCTTAAATGACAAATGATTTCTTGTTGATGGTTTAATGTCATCTTTTTTTATATGAGAACAAAGTAATATCTTTCTATGTGTTTTTAAGCATTTCATATTTATTTTCATTGAACTGCCAACTCTAATTCTTTGCCCAATTTTCCATTTATTATTTTTTGTATTGATTAATAATTTTATGTAATGAACTTATACCTTTGTGTGTGTTATATATAGTAAAATTTTCTATTTTTTTGTTATATACACATGTATACACATATACCTACTTAGCATGAAGAAATCGTGAATTTTCAGTAGTCAAATATGGCTTCTGGGTTTTCATGTTCCTTAGGAATACCCTTTTAATCTAAGATTATAATAATTATTTCATGTTTTTTTCCTAGTAATTCTATTGAACTTTTTTAGCATTTGAATCTTTGATCCAGCTAGAATCTACCTTGGTTTGGTAAGGACTAGCATTAAACAACTAGCAGTTTTTTTTAAAGATTCTCTTGAAACTTCTCAGTGATTTAAGATGACACGTTTATCATATAGTGGACCCCTACCCCATCTTTTTAATTTATTCTTGAACTTTTATTTTTATTTATTTTATTTATTTATTTATTTGTTTATTTTTTGTGGTACTAAGGATTGAACCAAGGGGCATTCTACCTCCGAGCTACACCCCCAGCCCTATTTGTTTATTCTTTATTTTGAAACAGGGTCTCATTAAGTTGCGGAGGGCCTCACTAAGTAGCTGAGGCTGGCTGTGAACCTGCAATCCTCCTGTCTCAGCCTCCCAAGTACTGGGATTACAAGCATGTGCCACCATGTCTGGCTCGAACTTTTAAAATTGATTTTTCTTATTCATATACTGGTTTCAAACTTATAATTAGTGTAATTTTTACTATTAAATCTAATCTCCCCTCATCATTCTTCTTTTATGAAAAATTTCTAGTTCTTCCTAAAGATTGTTTTCTGGGTTAAATTTAGAACTGGTTTTCAGAAAGAGTAAAAACCTATAAATCTGATCATATCCTACTGCTTAAAACCTTCACAAATTCCTCCTTCCCCATGGCAGCGATTGCCTACACTTATTTGGAAACCAGTGCTACCAAGTTGGCTACCCACTGAAGAGCTTTAAAAATGTACAGATTCTTTGACTTTATCCACAGATATTCTAATAGAGTAGAACAGAGTACCTCCCAATTTCTTTTTGTTGTTTTGTTTGTTTCAAGGTTTTGGACAACTATCCATAGTTTATTTCACAAACCAGGCCACAACTACTTACAAATACAATCAGAATAAATTCATGAAATAATATTATTTTATTCTTTTCATATATAAGGTACTCTTCAGATGTTTCTATTTCATTTTTTATTAGTGCATATTATTTATACAGAATGGTGGGTTTCATTGTGGCATATTTGTATATTAATAAAAATGTAATCCCAATTTCTTTTGTATGGTTGTCCCTCTGTGTCTATGGGCTTCTCATTTATAGATTTAACCAGTTGTAGATAAAAATATTAGAAAAAATACTGCATCTGTATGAAACACGTACAGACTTTTTCCCGGTTGTTATTCCCTAAACAATACAGTACAACAATTTTTGCATAGCTTTTACATTGTATTAGGTATAAGTAATCTAAATATGTTTTTAAGTATATGAGAGGGTGTGTATAGGTTATATGCAAATACTACACCATTTGCTATAAGGCCCTTGTGAATCCACAGAATTTGGTATCCATAGGTATCTTGGAACTAATTCCTAGTAGATACTAAGGTATGACATATGGAACAAGGTCTTTCCTAGTTTTTGTCTACCTGCACTAGACATGTGCTCTGTGCTCTTATTACCATGCTATTCACTGCTTTCTTTCTTTCTTTTTTTTTTTTTTTGCGGTACCGGGGATTGAACGCAGGGGCGTTCTACCTCCGCGCTACGCCCCCAGCCTTATTTTTTATACTTTATTTTGAAACCGGGTCTCACGAAGTTGCGGAGAGCCTCACTAAGGAGAGAGAGAGAGACAGAGAGAGAGAGAGACAGAGAGAGAGAGAGAGCGAGAGCTGAGGCTGGCCGCGAACCCGGATCCTCTGGTCTCCACCTCCCAAAGTACTGGGATTACAAGCGTGCGCCACCACGCCTGGCCTATTCACTGCTTTCTCAAGAGGACATTTATACCTCCACGACTTCTACTTGAAATGACACCTCTGTGTCCTTCTTTTCTTACACACACACACACACACACACACACACACACACACACACTTTCATATGGCTAACTTTTGATGACTCACTCACTAAGGTCCAGTTCAAGTGCACTTCCTTTTTAGGAGCCTTTATCATGTAATTTTAGACACAGTTTGGTGCTGTCATTAATATTTGTGTCTCTGTACATTGGTCGCATGGTATTTGATTACATGTCTTCTACCTATTCTGTGCACTCTTAAGGATGAGGCCATTTTCTGGTTCATTTTTGTATTCTCGTATCTAAAATAGGGCCAGGTACATACTACATGTTCAGTAAATGTGTGTGGAATTTATACTTGGTGAAGTAATTTTTTGAAAGGAAGAATTATTTAATTGTCCTAGCTATAGTTTTTATAAAGACATAAGTTGTAAGACTATTCATAGTAAAATATGCTTTTCTTGTAGGTATTTTGTTATTTTTTTATTTATGAAATGATAGATTTATGGTTAGACTCTGAGATATGAATGTTTTGTATTTTCATTGTTTATGAAAAAGAAAATTATGAAGTTCAGGGGGAAATGTATTCAGATTGTTTAACATTTTCTTATCAAGTAAATCAAGTGGCATCTCTAACATGAGGTATTTTATATAGTACTTTTAAAGTGAGGTTCTAACTTTTTAAATTTATTATATAATGCATTAAATAGTAGGTCATGTCATATAAGGGTTTAAGGATCACAAACACTAGACAGTCAGTTTTTTTCTTTTTCTTTTGGCTATATTAATTATATGACTTATTTTTTAACCTCTTAAAGAATTTAGAATTTAAGAATCATCCTGGTGAATTCAGCTCTGGAAGTGAACCAAGCAACAGAGAAAAAAACAGATACCGAGATGTTCTTCCATGTAAGCTAAAAATAGTTTTGATTATCTTCCTGTTTACATTTGGAAAAAGGTAAAAAGAGGGTTGTATAGCTTTCTGTTTGATACTTTTTGACCCTTGGCCATGATATTTTAGTTGTTTTTATTCTCATTTCTTCCACTAGACTTTAGGTAGTTACTATAAAAATCAGGATGGAACATAGTTACTGCCATCATTGGACAAATCCCTTCATATTTAGTTGGTTCATTTAGATTAAAATAACTTTATGATGATAAAAGCAAAGATGGTTAAAATAATGTGTTCTGCTAGCTTCTGTGGGAGAATGTGGAAAAGAGCCCTGATGAGCATTTCTAAAATCAGGGTAATTTTAATAGATAATTCCAACAATTTGGTGCTCTTCTGAGAAGTCAAAGGTCTCAATTATATAATTTCTATCCCCACATGTGCAATTAGGCCTCAAGGAGACAGAAATTAAAAAGGCCTATAAAAAGTTCACTTTAGGATATAGGGTACACATAAATTTAAGCTGGCTTAAATTATATTCTAGGTATGAAAAGATTGACAACTAAGGAGATGCAAAGATAGCAAAAAAAGTGAAGTAAATGATTAAAACTAGGGGAAATCATTTGAACCTTTTTGATTTTCTTAAAATAAAATAAACTGTAATTCAGTCAAATGCTAAGGGCCTCTAACTTATATACTTCATAGCCCAATATAATCTGAAAATCAAGTTACTTAGATGACAGTCATGGAGGACTTCTTTGATTTCTTCATACATTAATTTATAAGGTTTCCTGAAGACTCACACCAAGAAAGCAAGAGAAATAATTTATTTGCCCTCAATACAGGCTTCACTTTGTATGGCCCAAAATGTACAAATGTTAGTTGCTGTTTTTATTTAAATAATACTAGTTCTTCAACAACATGATTCAAATTTCAGTTATTATGATGTATTAACTGTGATTAATTGCATAAAGTAGCAAATATCATTGCTAGTTCTTCAATCCACAAATCATCAGTAAATCACAGATGTACATCATGATCCATCATTAATCTTATCATTTCTTTCAAAATTTATTGGTAATTGGTCACTGTGTGCCTGTTATTCTGTTTATGCAAGACAACAAAGCATGTAGTTGTGTTGCCTCCGTGTTTTTCAATGATAAACGTACATGACATATTACAGAAATGAGTCATCAAAAGAAAACTGGCTGACAAAGATGAAACTGCAACAAAGAAATGAGAAATAATAATACTAGGAATGAAAGTTGGATTGAACACAAATGGAGTTGTAGAGGAAGTAGCTGACCGAGGATGTGTGGATATTGCCACCATACAAGAAAGTCTAGAGCTGCAGCCAGAGGAACTTGTTGAAGGAGTACTTATCAATGTGAATGTCATGAAAAGGATACAGGCCCCCTAGGGAAAGTGATGCCAGCAAAAACTTCACATTAAAGGAACTTTGGAGCTTTTGCACAACAATGCAAATATAAAGGATTAAATGGTAGAAACAGATCAAAATCTAAAAGGGAGTATGATAGTTAGCTAAGGCATAGAAAAATATTCACTTTGTAAGTTATATAATGAAAGAAAGAAGCAACCACTGTTCAAACCACAATTGATAAATTTTATTCTTTTGAATTAAATGATTTAATTCTCAATTTTTCTGTTTTAAATTATACTGTTTGAAAAACTATTATTATATTTCACTTCTTTCTTTCTATATAAAACCAATAATAAAGGTGTTTTTAATGCCTTAACAAAAAATTTAAGGGCCATGAAACATATTTTTCCTATTGATTATTTTAAGATTTTTTTTTGCACAGTTTTCTGTTTACACAGTCATATTTACAGCTCTATATTACCATGTAAAACAAGAAAGGCCTTTGTTTTGTAGTCCAGGGGTTTTCAGGTAGAAAGGCAATATCTTGCTTTTCCTTAGTTCTTTGTAACTTACAAAGCATTTTAAAGGCTAATAAAGAACCAGAGCCATACTATATGTCAAGTCTGGCTCCTGGCCTACTACTCTTTTGTTTCTTGTCTGTGGATCAGGATCTACTCAGAACTAATAATGGTAGTCACCATTATTATTTCTTGTTTCTTTGTTGCAGTTTCATCTCTGTCAGCCGATATTCTTTTGATGATCCATTTTTGTAAAATGTCATGTGCATTTATCACTGAAAAACAAGGAGGCAACACAACTACATGCTTTGTTGTCTGCATAAACGGAATAACAGGAACACAGTGACCAATTACAGATTAGATTTCTATGCGTGTTCTCTATAATAATGTGAGTAGGGCACGGAAGATGATAATATCTGAATTTAAGGAAGCAAGACAATAAGGAAAGAATAATTTTTCAACAAATATTTTGAACAATTACATATTTACTTACCAAAATTACATATTTACTTACCAAAAAAATTACATATTTACTTACCAAAAATGAACTTTGATCTGTACTTCACACTTTACATAAAACTTAGCTAAATATAAGAACAAAACACATAAAATTGGAAAAAAACATTTAGCATCATTGGATTTAGCAAAGTTTTTCTCAGTAGGGACACAACAACCTCAAACTAAAGAGAAAAAATTAATTGGACTTCCTCAAAGTTTAAAAAAATGTTCTTCAAGGCATACTGTTGTAAAAATGAAGAAACAGGTAACAGATTGGAAGGATGTTATATATATAGAACATTCATCAGGCAAAGGACTTGTATTTAGAAAACATAAAGAATTCCTACAATTCAATAAGAGGATAAATAACCCAACAATAAAGGAGCAGAAAATTTGAGCAGCCACTTCACTAAGGAAGGTATATGGATATCAAATAAGTATATGAAAAGATGTTGAACATCATTAATCATTAGGAAAATGCGAATTCAAATGATAATAAGATTCCATTTCACACTCATCTGCGATCAAAGAGTTTAACAGTTTCCTACAGAGTTAAGCATATACCTTTCATATACTCAGCAGTTGTACGCCTATATGTTTACTTAAGAGAAAGAATATGTCTACAAAATGACTTGTATATGAACATTAATATCAGCTTTATTTGCATTAGCCAAAAACTGGAAGCAACTCAAATATCCATCAACAGGAAAGTGGGTAAACAAATTGCGATATGTCCACACAATGGAATACAACTCAACAACTATAAAACAACAATCTAATAATATATTCAACAAAATGGATGAGTCTCAAAATAATTATGCTCAGTGAAAGAAGACAGTCAAGAGAGTACGCACTATGTGTTATAGACCAAGTTGTATTCTCCCCAGATTCAAATTCATGTGTTGGAAGTCCTAACTCCTAGAACCTCAGAATGTGACTTTATTTGTATTTAGGGCTTTAAAGTGGTAATTAAGATAAAACAAGGTTCTTAGGGTGTGTCCTAAATTTGAACACATAAGAGAGAACCAGGGATGCAAAAGTATAGAGAAAAGACATGTGAAGACACAGCAAGAAGGTAGAGATCTGCAAGCCACAGAGAGGCCTCAGGAGAAAACAAACCTACTTCTACCTTGACCTTAGACATTAATAGTCCTCCAGAACTATGAAAATAATTTTTAATTTAAGCCACTCAGTTAGTTGGTGGTGTTTTGTTGTAGCATCCCTATGAAATAGTAACATTGTGTGCTTCAATATATATAAAATTCTAAAAAATTTTTAGCACTTAAATGATAGACTCCCAGTTACTTTTTATATAGATATAAAACTGTATTTTACCAGATGAGTTTGTTGTTCTCAATTATTTCGTTTTCTTTCCCTTTTACCTTAATTTGAGCTCTCTGTTCTGATTCATTGATAGTTTGGTTAGAGGTAGGTATAAGTGTTGATGTAGTCTCCTTTTCTCCGACTTCACTGTCACCTAGCTTCCTGGAATGTAGATGAGAAATATAATAGCCATATGACTTTTTCTTCATAAGAAATAATTTTCTTCATAAAGAATCTTTAATTTTTCCCCAGGAATTCAGGAATCTTGTAAGGTATGTTTCATTTCCATCAGTCTTACCTAGAACTTGTAGAACCTTCTAGTAGGTTTTCCTGTAACTGTAAGAAACTTTCCTCTGTTAGAAATAGTTCTTCAATCTAATCTTGTCTCTTTTTCTGGAGCTCCTGTGATTTGTAGGATTGGGCTATTGGTTCTGTCTTGTCAGTTTTTCATCTTTTCTCTGATTATTTTTTAACTCTGCCTCTAGTTTTTTGTATGTGCTTTCTATCTGTCTAGTTTTTATTCTTATTTTTCTTTCACTTGTATTATAGGAAACTCATTCAGTCTCGAAAAGACCTCCCTTCTTCAAATTATCTACTAAGATTTTTAGTTTGTGTGGTAATTAGTATTATGTGTCAACTTGGCTAGGCCATGGTACCCAGTTAATTTGGTCAAATACAAATCTAAATGTTGCTATGAATGTATTTTTATAGATGCAATTAATTTTTGGATAAGTAGACTTTGAGCAAAGCAGATTACCCTCCATAATGGGATAGGCCTTGTCCAATCTGTTCAGGGCATTAAGAAAAAAAAAAGACTGGAGTCCCCTGAGGACTGAATTCTGCCTCCAGATGGCTTTGAACTCAAGACTGCAGTACTACCTTTTCCCCAGTCTCTAGCCTGCTGGCCTTCCCTCCAGATTTTGGACTTGCCAGCCTTGTCACTCATATGATCCAGTGCCTTGAAATAAATCTATTACTGTATATAGATACAGCCTATTGATTCTATATCTCTGGAGAACCCTTTGTAATACAAATTTTTGTACTGAGGATGGTTCTAGAGGGAAAGAATCTAAAGGATTATTTTATGAATTAATTCACTAATCTGATAAGAATTAAAAGCATTATTGACATTCCAGTAACTAATAGAGTTCTCATAATCCATGATGTGATGTGGCAGTAGAGATATATAAAACATCACACATTAGATACTCCTACTCATGTATTTATTTATAATAATCAAGGTTATATGTGATTATATTTGATGCCTTAGAATATTTTTGTCAAACTAATGGATACAATGAGATTACCTGGTTATTCTTAATTAGGTAAGACAATGTGGGGAAAGCAGAGGATGATATCAGGGATTCATTTTCCCAGCTCAACTACCTCATAAATAACCTGAAAGTTTATCTTTCTGCTTTGAAAGAAACCTTTATACCCTGTGACTACAAAGCTGAGATTGCTGAAAACCAAACTCAGAGTCTTATCCTGCAAATGGCTGAATGACAATGCAAATTGGATTTCCAACTTTTCATGGTGTCTGCTGTTAAAGTGAGGGGGACTGAGGAGGAATGGAATCCTGAAAATTGGATTAGAGACATGAGGAAAGCCTGATGAAGCTGGGAACATCAAACCCTTTGACTCTGATGAGTCTTTGCCAATAGAAGCAACCATTCTATCTCCATCTGAGATTAAACCCTACTTTGCCTGGGGAGACCTTTATGACCTCTCCTTGAGGTTGCCCTGCAAGTCAAAACTAATTCTTCTCAGGACTCAAAACCATCACCTCTCACTGTTTACAGTCCTATCATCTCTTACTGTTTACACACTTATCACCTCTTACTGTTTACAGATCTATAACTAGATCCAAACAGGGCCTGAAAGATAAGGTATAAAATATAACTTATCAGGAGATATACTATAGTCTAAAGGAAGTACATGATTTTTCCAATTTATACAGACAGAAATCTAGGGAATATTTGTGGGAATGTATACTAAGATTATGGACAGGTGGGAGAAACATAAAGTTGGATCAGGTTGAATTTATTGATCTGGATTCACTAAGAAGAGATTCTGGATCTTAGATGGTTAGAAAGGATTCTAGTGGTTTATGTGGTTGGCTGAAACTTGAACCAAAAGGTGGTCTACTCTAATTGAATTTTATGTACTGTAACTGCCTTGATGTACTGTGAAAGGATACAAAGGCTTAGGGAGATCAGAATGTTTGAGTGGATTTATCATTTAAGACTTGCTCCCCTACTCTAAGAGGGTCCAGAGGACATATCTTTCCCATAACTCTGAGAAATGTATTTGTAAGGGGAGTTCTATTATTGACCTTCTTGTAAGTCAGAAACTACAGCAGAAATTGCTACCACTGCTTTACAAAACGTAAGTACAATGGATCTAATTGGATCCCAGAGAGATAGAGGCCCAGTGGAAGGACCTTGAAAGCCCAAACAAGGTGGGGGTGATTATCCTAATGGACAGCAGAGTCAAAGCAATACAATAGTCTGACTTATGGTATTAGCAGGACTTTTGGGGAAGTACTGAATACTGGCTCTGAACTGACACTGGGAGTTCTGGGAGTCCCAAAACATCACTGTGGCTCATTGGTCATAGTAGTGTATAATGGAGGTGTCAAGTGTTTGATAGAGTTTTAGTTCGAGTTTATCTCACAGTGGGTGATGTATCTCACTAACCCCACCTTGTGGTTATTTCCCCATTTTCTGTAATGCATAATTGGAATAGACATACTAAGAAATTGGTAGGATCCCCATATTTGTTCCCTAACCTATGCAATGAGGGCTATCATGGTGGGAAAGGCCAAGTAGAAGCCCCTAGAAGTGATTCTACCTAGGGAAATAGTAAATCAAAGCAATACTATATTCCTGGAAAGAGTGCAGATATTAATGCCATCATCAAGAACTCGTAGGCCGAAGTGGTAATTCCTACCACATCCCAATTCACCTTGCTTACTAGGCCTATGAAGAAAACAGATGGATTTTGGATAATGACTGGATTATTATACGCTTGCTCAGATGGCAACTCTAATTGTAATTGCTGTACCAGATGAGGCCTCATTGCTTTATAAAATCAATATATTTCATCTTACCTGGTAGGTAGCTTGATCTGCCAAATACTTTTCTCCCCTACCTATTAGTAAAGAACATCAGAAGGTGTTTGCTTTCATCTAGCAAAGCCAGCAATTCACTTTCACTATCTTACCTCAGGGGCCTTTTGCATGTCAGAAGTGGGAAATAAATCCAACTAAAATTCAAGGAAACTGAAATTCAGTGAAATTTCGAGAGTCCAGTTGTGTAAAACGTGTTGAGATAATCCCTTCTTAGGAGAATGATAAGTTGTTGTGTCTGGCTTCTGCAATCAAAAGAGAGGTGCACAATGTCTAATGGACTTCTTTGGCTTTTGGAGGCAATATATCCTTCATTCTGATGTGGTTCTCTGGCCCACTTACCAAGTGACTTGAAAGTTACTAGTTGGAGGAGGGGGGCAGAAGGCTCTTCAACAGGTCTAGGATTTGTCTCCAATCACCCATTACAGTATCTGACCCTTGCTGCTATAGGTTTGTAGGCTTCTCAGATTTATAGGCAAATATCATTCATTTACTGCCTCAGAGGGCTTCTCCTTTGCTGTGTTCAGTTGCAAACTAGTAGATACCATCCTTGGTCTAATCCTATCTGTACTATATCTACCAGGAATCTCCCAAAGTGTCTGGGTGCTGATGGCATTCTTTGCATATTAAAAAACTGTTTTTATAGACTCCCCTAATGGTATGCTTCTTTGATCATGCCAGGGGGTTTTGTGGAGGGAAGAATTTAAATTCATGGACTCAAACCTTTTGAAAAGAATCTCCTTTGCCATTTTCTCTGCTGGTTAAAGAGACTTACCTGTGTGAAGTGCTTTCATGAAGTCTGGGTATACTGCATCTTCTGCTTTTCCTTTATCTACCAGATGTTTCTCTTTCTGTAATAGACGATTCAACACGTGTTCCTCTTGGAAAAAGCATGGACTACATCAATGCTAGTTATATTAAAATAGTCAATTATGAAGAAGAGTATTTTTATATCGCTACCCAAGGACCACTGCCAAATACCACAGATGACTTTTGGCAAATGGTTTTAGAAAATAATTCTAACGTTATTGCCATGATGACAAGAGAGTATGAAGGGGGAGTAACCAAATGCCACCACTACTGGCCCACTTCTCCCAAGGAGCCTTTGGACTTGAAACACCTCCGTGTCTTCCTGGAGAATTCCCAGATACTTCAATGTTTCATCATTCGAGCACTTCAAGTTGTGAACAAGTCCGTAAGTTTTTAAAAATCAATATTAGATATAGGTTTTACTATACAAGAAGATGTATGGGGGGACCAGAAATTAGCACTAAGATGGAATGTAGACGAAGGAGATACTTTTATAAGTAGCTTTTTACTTCTCTTTAGTAGGAGAAACTAAGCTACCACTACTGGCTTAACCAAACTTTGGAGAGAAAAGAAAATTGAGGAGAGGTGGGGTGGGAAGAGTGAATACTAGAGTTGCCTGATCCTGCGATGTACTTTGGCTGCTTCTGTTGAGTGGCAGATGTGCATCAAATCCTTAAAGTGTGCTAATCACTGTGCCAGAACACTTAGTGAATAGTGAAAAATTGGAATACTCACTGATACTTGAGTTTCTGTGTTTAGTGGTAATATTGAGATTTGTATAGGTTACTTGGGGGTTCAGAAGGGAAGTGCTTAGCACTTCTTGGTGTTGGGAGGAAGGTTTACTGGAGGAAGTGGCATCTTGATTGAGAATTACCCAAGTAAGAAAGGTAGGGGAAATAGATAATCCCACATAAAATTACATGGTGTATGTATATAGAAACCTAAATATTTAAGTACTTATGGAATGTAAAAGTTCAATGTCAGGGAGCAATGAGAAAGTAAGTAAGGACAAGCTAGGACATTAAATGTCTTTTTTCAGCAAAGGAGTATAAACTTTATAATAAAAAATAGGTGGGAGACATTGAAGAATGTTAGTATGTGAGTGGCATGATAAAGTTAGGGCAGTTAGCATTGGGATGGAAAGCACTAACAGGTGCTTGCAGATAAAATCGGTAGACTTACACATGATTTATTACTTGTGGCCTATAGGGGAAGGGGTTGATAGGGGAAAGGGCTGAAAAATATGGTATTCAATACAGTAGACAAATGTGGCTATTTAAGTTTAAATTTGCTATTTAATTTTACATAAAATGACAAATTAAGTTCCTCACTTGTAGTGGCCACATTTTTAGTGCCTGTTAATCATGTGTTACTAATGTCTACCATGCTGGACAGCACAGATATAGAACATTTGTATTGTTAAAGAACATTCTGTTGGGAAGGATTGATCTAGAATAATTCATGTGCTAATAGATTTGGAAAATAGAAAAGGAATAATTTATAGGAGAAAGTGGTAAGTTACATTACTCTATTGGATTGGATTAGCAGGTTGGTGATAGATGTGTTCAACAAGAGTGAAAGGGGGTGGGAGTTGAACAGGAATCTTGAAGAGAGCTGGTGAGGTTTGGAATCATCAACAAAGAAGATGATTGAACACAGACAAAGACCAAGAAAAGGGTTGCTGAGTGATGCTGAGGTGGAACCCATCAATTTGCAAGAGCAATGAAACATGCAACTATGTGGTTGTTTTCTTTGCAGCAGCCTAACTATGGAATCCTTGAACACAGACTATGGGACTAATCCAGCATAATATGCTCTCATACACATGTGGTGAGATTAAAAGGATGAAAGGATTGACCACTTCATAAGATAGTGATTCAGATAATGAGCCATAAAGTCTAAGTTGCTTGGGAATATAAATAGAATAAGAGGGCCAGTCAACTAAGAGTAAATGTGTTCACATTGTTGTTGGAGTTGAAGTGAAGCAGAATGAGGTGGTAGTATAGGAGCTTCTGGTTAGAAATTGATGTTGGGGTTGTAGAACTGGAAAAATTTTGATACTAGACATTATAGAGGATGGTTAAGTCTGAAGACTGGTCATCATTGTGGGGACTATAGGAAAGGAGGTCCTCTCCCTGCAGTACAGAAATAGAAATGTTATGAGGTTAAAGTTGGGCTTGCTGAGACATGAATTTACTCTGAGTGATGTCAGAATTTGTAGAAGGGAGAAGACTCAGATCTTCAGCAAATGTGGAGGATTGTCCAGGAGGTTTAGCCACTGGGTTAATGCAATGAAAAGATGAAGTGAAGAGTTAGAAAACTCAAAAGGAAGAAGGGTTTTTATACAAGGAAAAGGAATAATAATCTGGGAGAAGTGCGCAGTAAGGATTGCCCTGTGAATTCTTTTCCCACTTTTCTGGGGTTAGAAGTAGACAGTCTTTATTCTTGGAGCACTAAAAAATCTAGTGGGGAAAGAAGACATTAAATAAGTCAGTTCTGAATGGGGTGCTCAGAGAATATAGGCCAAGAGGGAGACACAGAGGAATGATCTGCCTGCAAGTATTCATATGCTGAGGACGCCCTGTGGAGTTTTGACAAGGGGGCTGGGGGTGGTAGACTTTGCCTGAGGCCCATGGTTGATGAGGCTGCTTCAGGGGTTCCATCATCATGGCACTGGATCAGGATATCGGTGAGGTCCACCTTCAATAGTGACAGGGCAGATTTAACCCCTGAAATACGTGCTATGGTGATAGCAACCCTCAAATTAGTTCTTTCACAAGATTTTCAAGTATTGTTTCCATCATTTAATTTCATGCACCAATGATTCAAGCATGAGTTTTCTCTTCAGTATTAAGGTAAAAGCAGTTTTACATGACCCCTCCTCCCTATTGTCATTTAAAAATCTCAGGTCACTTCTGCCATTGTCAAGTTCAATATAATATAGAAAACATCAATAACCAACTGGGTATATTGGTGCACGCCTATAATCCCAGTGACTTGGGAAGCTGAGGCAGGAGAATCACAAGTTCAAGGCCAACCTTGGCAATTTAGCAAGACCCTGTCTCAAAATAAGAAATAAAGTGGGCTGGGGACGTAGCTCAGTGGTAGAGGACCCCTGGGTTTGAACCCTAGTACCACAATTTAAAAAAAAAGAAAACATCAATAACCAAAGTGACTTAGAGGTTTTCTTGATTTATGATTTCAGGTAGGAAACTATTAAACTAAGGAAGAATTCTGTGTTAAGTTTATCCAGAGAAACACAGCAAACAGGACATGGGTATGTTTATGGAGAGAGAAAGAGGGAGAAGAGGGAGGAAAGGGAGGTAGGAAAGCAGGGAGAGAAGGAGGAAAAGGGGAGAGATTATTAATTTTAAGGAATTGAACCAGGCATGGTGGCGCATGCTTGTAATCCCAGTATTTGGGAGGCTGAGACAGGAGGGTCACAGGTTTGCGGCCAGCCTCAGCAACTTAGTGAGACCCTCCCCAACTTAGTAATACCCTGTTTCAAAATGATAAAATAAAATAGGGCTGGGGGTGTAGCTCAGAGGTAGAATGCTTCTGGGTTCACTTCTCAGTACCACAAAAAAAAATTAAGGAATTAGTTCACATGATTGTGGAAGGTTGACACATCTTCATGGTAGGGCGGTAGACTGGAGACCCAGGAAAGAATTGCAGTTTGAGTCCAAAAGCCATCTCCTGGCAGAATTCTTTTTTGCTTGGGGGAAGTCAGTCTTTGTTCTTTTAAGGTCTTCAGCTCATCAGATGAAGCCTACCCACATTTTAGAGAGTAATCTGCTTTACTCAACGTCCAGGTCCACTGATTCGAATGTTAATATCACCTAAAAATTTACAAGCTGGGTGTGGGGGTGCACACTTGTTATCCCAGTACTTGGGAGGCTGAGACAGGAGGATCACAAGTTCGAAGCCAGCCTCGGCAACTTAGCGAGGCCCTCTGCAACTTAGTGAGACCCTGTTTCCAAATAAGAAATAAAATCGGGTTGGGGTATAACTTGGAGGTAGAATGACTCTTGAGTTCCATCCCCAGGACCATACACACACACACACACACACACACACACACACACACACACACATTACATATATATATATATATATATATATATATATATATATATATATATATAATCTTCACAGAAACAGAACAATGTTTGACCAAGTACCTCGGTTTGGTAGCCTAGCCAAATTGACCCTAAAATTGACTACCACAAATTTCAATAGATACTTTGCATTTTAGAGGATAGCTCTGAATACTATCATCTTTATTAAAGGAATTTAGGAAAGAGGAGCATTAGGGAACAGCAGAGAAGGAATAAGCAACCCATTCTGAGTTTTCCCCTGAGGTTCCCCTTGAGGTAAGAGGAGGACTCCACATGGGGAAGAAGGTGATGACCCCTTGGTATGGGATGTGGGTAGACAGACTCCAAGTGCTCTGTCTGTCAACTCTGAGGAGAATTTCATGATCCTACCTCAAGGAGGCTCAGCTCAATAGTGGGGCTACCGACTACTTTCATGATCATTAACACCTCATTCCTATCACTAAAGGAGGTTGGTGTCTTCCTGATCAGGCTCCTGCCTGTTTTAATAAAACTTAGGTTGTAGTTTGTAAGCTAAAATAGATTGTCTTATTTTGGTCTTATTTCTAAGGTGTCAGCCCTTTCTTTTCCCCTGTGTACTTTGAAATCTTGGTTTTTCTGAAGCCTCATGGTATAGAAGAAGGATGGTGAATTAGGATTCAGGAGTCCTGTGTTAAAGTCTACACTCTAAACATGTGAGCATTCTGACCTAGAATACACCTCCCAGTCCTAACCCTAATTTGTCAAATGAGGATTGCAGTAGTGCTTACCTCACAGGACTGCCGTGAAGATTAAGTGGTGTTTTTCTTGTGAAGCCCTTAGCATAGTACCTGGCACATAGTAAGTACTCAACTTGTCTTACCTGTTAGCATTCTTAACTTCATAATTATTATTATGTTCTCCTTTGTAAAATGGAGAAAAACTCCGAATCTGGCAACTTCCAGAATTCTTATAAACAGTAAAATTAGTTTTGAGTACTCTTTTGAAAAACCTATATAATACCAGTATAATGCCATATATACATTATTATTTTATTATTAGTATATTAGAAATTGAAATGAGACCTCTAATATAAGAAACCAATACATCTCTCTCTGTCTTTCTAACAGACAGGAACTAGGCATTTTGTCAAACAAATGCAGTTCACCAAGTGGCCAGACCATGGCACTCCTGCCTCAGCAGACTATTTCATAAAATACCTTCGCTATGTGAGGAGGAGCCACCTTACAGGACCCATTGTTGTTCACTGCAGTGCTGGCGTAGGCCGGACGGGAGTGTTCATCTGTGTGGATGTTGTGCTCTGTGCCATCGAAAAGAACTATTCAGTAAGTGTGTGAATCAAGCAGATAAACCAGTGCTGTTTGTAAACACACTACTTTTTACAACCTGATAATTGAAAGACTAATATTTGGCCCTCAAGAGCAACTTACTAAATTGAAAGCACATGAGCTTTGAATACTTGCTTCTCACTTAATTTGCTGTGAGTTCCTGGGGGTGATTGTGAGGATTAAATAACGTGATATAAATAAATGGCTTAGGACAGTGTCTGGAATATTGTAGATACACAGTAAATGTGAGTTCCTTTTCCTTTTCCTTCCCTTTGCCCCATGGTTATAGTATCTTGTTAGATTTTAGTATCTTGTTAGTTCCTCCTAAATCTGGAACTTAGCTAAGAGATGCATGAATTCAATTTGTGGTGATTATACTATTTTCTTTATTATTGACTAAGTGGATTGGGAATGTGACTTTAGCTCTGTGACCCAAAAAAGGCCTACTAATTGAACTATTTTCCTGTACTGAAAACATGAGGAGGGGAAGACATCTGTATTATGATCTATTTTTGAGCAGGCACTGAGGGAAAGTGGCTCTTATGATGACCACAAGGAATGTGAGAGTCCATGCCTCAGTCCTGAGGAAACAGGTTGCGAGACTTTACCTTGGCAGGTGTATTCTGCAGTTATGTTGTTGTCAGAACAAGTGTCAAACCTCTGCCTGCTCAGGCTTTGCAGGCTTTGCACAGTCCTACCACGGCATTGACAAGTCCCCCGGGTGGCAGAGAAATGGCTACTGAGGTCCCAGCACTCATCCTCACACCACATCAAGTAGGAAGAGGAAAACAGTCTATCCCAGTTAATCCTTGAGAACAGAGGGACTTTTTGTTTTTCAGAAGCTGGGGCCAACATGTCCTAGCATCTCAGTTTTTGATTGAATGTTGGCTCCTTCTCTGAACTAGGAACTGAGGGATATGCTGGCCCATTTAGGCCAGTCAGGGCTAGGTCATATGGATGAGAATGAAAGAGATTTGGTTTTATAAGGCAAATCAGAGTGTCATTACAAGAATGAATATAAACTGGGTGGTCAAAAAATGATAAATGTCCTTAAAAATGCCTAAAATTTAAATAGTAGAGTCTGATGTTGCCTTATTTCCATAACTAATGTTGTTTATCCTTTTAGTAGAAGATACATTAGCATAATATTTCTTGTTTATATATTGTCCATCATAATTTCTTAAGTAATTTATTCATAGTTACCCTTATTTCATATCCTATGTAGAAATTGTAAAAACTGTAAATAGAATCTTTCACACACATTATAGCTTCTTTAAACTAAATGTGTGTTACCATCATTTTCTTTCAGTTTATTTGGCCGTGGTTTTCCTTTCTTAGTGGTACATAAAATAATTGTGCATCTTCCAATTAAGGGTGTTTACATTTGATAACTATAGTGATCCAGAAATAGGAAATGCATCCATGGTTTCTTTATTGACTTTCCATAGAGTTCTGAACTGTCACTAACTTAAATGTTCTTATTCTTCTTGAGCAGGCACTGAGGGAAAGTGGCTCTTATGTTGACCACAAGGAATGTGAGAGTCCATGCCTCAGTCCTGAGGAAACAGGTTGCGAGACTTGTTCCCTACTCTTCTCAGAAATTTTGTTCACCAGAGCATGTTTGTTATCTGCAGCAAGTTAAGTGTATAAAGATTGAGAGTGAGCATTTAGGAACCTTCAAAACGGTTTTTAAAAATTGCTGTGGCTTCTAAGAGTGTGGTCAGAGGGTTAGACTTTGTTTTTATCTCTTTTCTGTTGGAATGACAGAATAACTGAGACAGGGTAATTTATGAAAGAAAGATTTCAGGCAGCACATCTGGTGAGGGCCTTGTATTGCTTCAACTCGTGGTGGAAATTGGAAGGGGGAAAGCAAGTGCATACAGAGGAGAGAGAACATGAGGGACGGCCTGCTTTATAACAGCTCAGTCCAGTGGTAACGAATCCAATTCCACAGGAGCAAGAATTCACTCACTCAAGGAAGTTTTAATCCATTCTTGAGATTCCCCCTTCTTGACCCAAATACCTGTCAATTGGCCCTAACTCCCAACACTGGCACATTGAAGAATTAAGGTTCTAGCACATGAACTTTTAGGAGCATGCTCAAGCCACAGAAGCCTTGTGGAATTCACATGGAGAGTCTTTGCTGGCACAACCTGCATATAAGTGATATGCAGTGGACTAGCTATGACCTGTGATATTTTAAGATTACCTTATCAATTAGAAAGAAAGGAGAATTTGTAGCCATTTATGTCTTTTTACTGTTGTTTTTGTATCCATTCTAATTTTTAATTGGGCCTTAAAAATTAAAATCCTTAGCCAGGCATGGTGGTGCACAGCTGTAATCTCAGTACTTGGGAGGCTGAGATAGGAGGATCACAGGTTTGAGGCCAGCCTCAGTAATTTACCAAGGCCCTCAGCAACTTAGTGAGACCCTGTTTTGAAATTTTAAAAACTTAAAAAATTAGGACTAAAGGTGGAGCTCAGAGGTAGAATGCCTCTGGGTTCAATCCCCAGTACCAAAAAAATAAATTAATTAATAAGTAAAATTCTTAAGACATTAGGAGCAAACTAGTTCTTGACTTTCAGAAATATCAAGAATTTGCTCTGGATTTCAGACATTCTCAGCAGCACTTTCCCCTTCTTTATCTTCAGTATGCAGTAACAAATGTTAATTCTTAAACTAACATAAGAAAATTATCACATAATGTGGAAAATAATCCAAAATTCAGCACATTATCCTTTACATAATTAAAAATTTGTACTAGGGCACTAAGCACACTAGTTCTTCTAGCAGGTATTAGTTTTTATTTTTTGTAGCAAGGTTCTTCTTTTCTTTTATTTATTTGTTTTTCTACTAGGGATTGAACCCAGGGGCATTCTACATACCCCCAGCCCTTTTTATTTTTTAAACAGAGTCTTGTTAAGTTGCAGAGGATGGTCTCAAACCTATGGTCCTCCTGTCTCAGCCTCCCTTGTACTGGGATTACAGGTTCATGCCACCACGCCTGGCAGTAGCAAGATTCTTGAAGCATATGTCAATTTATCTTCTGGCATAAATTCCTGTATCTGTGTAACTATATCATACTGGGTTTTTTTCAATCATTGCAGCTTTACTACCAGAATATCATCTGTCTTGGTTAGCATTCTCAGTGCTATAATCCAAAACAACTGACCGCACAACATAGAGAAAGGAAGATTTATTTGCTCACGGTGTTTGAAGATTTCAGGGTTCAGTCCATGTCAGACTAGGTCTGTGAAGATCAAGGCATAGCGGCCAGAAGCAGGGAGTAGGGGGAGGAGAGATGTTATATTGTCCTTAAGGCTACACCCCCAGGGTTCTCTCCTTAGCAACCAAGCCACAACCTCCAACATGACTGGTTTACATGAGGTCTAGGGGGACATTTTAAACCCAAACTATTACACTCATCCTTAGTTAAATTTAAGCTTCAGATCACATTTGTTGATAATGTGAAAATGCTTTGCATTTTCATATAGTTTAGAATGAGTTGTGTTTATCAGTAATCATGCTGAAAAAAGGAAGAATTCTTTATTCTTATCATATTGTATTCATGAATTATTAATGAAAGAATCATTATGTTAACAATATCAATTAGTTAACCAAATTACAATAGTAAATATGTGTAATTTCTACTTTTATTTGTTCAATATTTGGTAGCACTCCCTATAATCAGCCAGTCTCCAACTTTATCAAGTTAAGGTATGAGAAAATGACAGCTATCTCCTTTTGCCACATATTTACCAAAATTTCCAAGAACACTTCCTTAGAACAGTCTTTCACCATTGTCTTGGTAATTATGTATGGCTTTTTAGTCTTAGCAGTTCAAAGCACTGTTTTACAAGAAGTCTGTAGAGCATTAATGTTACATGCGGAACATTGAACATCAGCTTCTATTGGCTTTTTAATCTACTATCCTATTCTTTTGTCTTGTTTTTTAATTATAAGTGACAAGTAAATTAGGGTCCCTTTGTTTCTTTAGCCAGTACATCTTTTTTTTTTTGTGCATACTTTTGATGTCAAGTCTAAGAACTCATTACCTAGCCTAGGTCCTGAAGAGTTTTTCCTGTTTTTTTTTTATTCTATAGTTTTATATTTTAGATTTAATTCCATGGCCCATTTTGAGTTTTTTTGTACAAAGTGTGAAGTGTAGATCAAGATTAATTTTTAATTTTTTACTTACAAATAATCCAGTTGTTCTAGCACCATTTGTTGTGGAGGCTATTCCTCCTCCATTCAGTTGCTGTTACACCTCTGTCAAAAATCACTGGGCCTATTTATATGGGCCTATTTCTGTGTTCATATTCTGTTCCATTGATCAATCCTTCATCGATCCTGCTGCCAATACCACCTTTTCGATTACTGTAGTTATATATTAAGATTTAACATCAGATAGATTGATTCCTTCTACTTTATTCTTCTTTTTCAAAATCGTTTTAGAATTATGTGTTTTCCCCTAAAATTTTTAGAATCAGCTTGACTGTCTACAAAAAAAAACTTGCTAGGATTTTGTTAGAAATTACTCTAAGTCTGTAGATGAATTTGGAGCACTAACATATTTACTATGTTGAATCATCCTGTCCATGAATATGGTATGTCCTTCCATTTATTTAGGTTGTCTTTGTATTTTTTTCATCATATAATTTTGAGCATGTAAATCCAGTTTTTCTTTCTTTTTAAAATACTTTCATTGGTGCATCATAATTATACACCAGGTTCAAGGTCATACAAACAAACATGCACACAGGTCTTGGTGCATGTTTCAGGTCCCCCCTCCCTGTACATAATAGTGAGATTGGTAGTGACACATAGGCACAACATAATTTGAACTCTTTATTTCATCAGTTCTCCTTTTCCCTTCTCACCTCTCTCCTCCTATTTCCTTCCATTATTCTACTGGTCTCCCTCCTTGATTATCTAAGTTCCTTTTTGTTTCCTCTTTCCTCTCTAGCTTCCACATATGAGAGAAAACACTCAACCATTTACTTTCTGAAACTGTCTGATCTCACTTAGCATAATATTCTCTAGTTCCATCCATTTTCCTGACATAACTTTGTTGTCCTTTTATGGCTGAGTAAAATTCCATTGTGTAACTACTGTGGAGATCTGTATGTGAGTTTTTAGACTAATCCTATTTCATTTTCCTTGGAGCAATTGTAAATAATATTGATTTTACTTTCAATTGCTCCATATTCATTGCAATGAACATAAAATGTATAAACACAGTTGGTTTTTGTGTGTTGATCTCATATCCTATGACCTTTTATTAAACTTGGAACTCACTTATTCTTAAATGTTTTATTTATTTATTATTTTTTATTCCTTGGGAGTTTATACATAGATGATTGATTTATAGCATCTGCAAATAGATTTATCTCTTCCTTTCCAATCTGCATACCTTTATTTTTTCTGGCCTAATTTTTTCTGTAAGATACCCTTTGAAAAAGATAAAAAAGTCAGGCTACAGATGGGGATAAACTACTTGCAATCCAAGAAAAGTCTTACATCTAGAATATATAAAGAACCTTTGAAAATCAATAGTAAAACAACAGCAAACAAACGTACAAACAAATCATACCAGACTTTTCAGCAAAGAAGGTATATAGATGACAAGTACATGACAAGATGCTTAGCTTCATTAGCCTTTGGGGAAATTCAGATTAAAACCATGAAAAGATATCACTACATTTCTATCAAATGGCTAATATAAAAATAGCGACACCATCAAGTTATTTTTTAACATATTTGTTCATTTTTGTTTTATTTCATCTATTTTTTTTTGCAGTACTGGGGATTGAACCCAGGGGACATTCTACCCCTGAGCTACACCCTCAACCCTGTTTTTTATTCTTTATTTTGAAACAGGGTCTCACTAAGTTGCAGAGGGCCTCACTAAGTAGCTGAGGCTGACAGAGAACCCGGATCCTCCGGTCTCAGCCTCCTAAGTACTGGGATTACAAGCATGTGCTACCACGCCTGGCTATTTATTTTTAATATATATACTTTTATTGGTGCATTGTAGTCTCATATCACATACATGCACCATCAAATCTGGTGAAGATTTAAGACATGCTGGTGAAGATTTAGAGAAACTTGATTACTTGTATATTACCCATACTCATACACTGGGAATTTACAGTGGTACTGACAGTGGTTTTGGAGTTTCTTAAAAGAAAGGAACAACTCAACTAAACTTACCATATAATCCAGCAATAGTACTCAGACATTTACCCCAGAAATGAAAACTTATATTTATATGGAAATCTGTACACAGATATTCTTAATAGATTGTATTCATAATAGCCAAAAACTGAGAACAACTCAGATATCCTTTAACACGGTGATTATTAAACAAACTAGTACACATCTATGCTGTGGAGTATGATTTAGCAATAAAACATAATGGAACATTGATAAATGTAACAATTTGGAATAGATCTCAAGACAGTTATACTGAGCAAAAAGAATCTATCTCAAAAGGTTAGCTGTTGTATGATTCAGTTCATATGTTCTTGAAATAACAAAACTGTAGAGATGGAGAACAGATCACTGGTTGTCCAGGATTAGGGTTTGGGGTGAATGGGTATGGCTCTAAGAGGATAGCATGAGACAGTCTTGTGGTGCAACAGAACAGCTCTGTATTTTGACTGTGGTTGCAGTTACACAAATCTTCACATGTGTTAAGATCATGTAGAACTACACACACACACACACACACACACACACACACACTACGTAAAACTGGTAAAATATGAATAAGTTCTGTGGACTGTTCTAGTGACAGTTTCTTAGTTTTGATATACTTTAGTTATGTGGGATGATATCATTGGGGGAATTGGGTAAAGGACACACAGGACCTTTCTGTACAAAGTCCTGGTTTTCCATATTACAAAATAAACTTTTTAAAGGCATAATCAAAATTTAATTTTTATAAAAATAACAAGTTACAAGCCGGGCGTGGTGGCGCACGCTTGTAATCCCAGTACTTTGGGAGACGGAGACCGGAGGATCTGGGTTCACGGCCAGCCTCAGCTCTCTTTCTCTCTCTCTCTCTCTCTACTTAGTGAGGCCCCCTTCAACTTCGTGAGACCCAGTTTCAAAATAAAGTATAAAAAAATAGGGCCGGGGTGTAGCGTGGCGGTAGAACGCCCCTGGGTTCAATCCCCGGTACCGCAAAAAATAAATAAATAAATAAATAAATAAAAATAACACGTTACAAAATAAAAGGAATGCCTACATCATTTATTTATTTATTTATTTACTTATTTATTTATTTATTCTTGCAGTTCTTGCTCATGATAGAACTGGAAGGAACTGGAAGGAATTGTAGTCTCATATCACGTACATGCACCATCAAATTCTGGTGAAGATTTAAGAAATGCTGGTGAAGATTTAGAGAAACTTGATTACTTGTATCCCAGGAACAAGGAACCCAGGGCCTTGCTTGTGCTAGGCAAGAGCTCTACCTTAAGCCACATCCCAAGCCCTAAAAAATTTTATATGCTTTAGGTTATGGTTGACAACCCTTAAAATATCACGTGTCAGCATGACGGTCTTGAGCTTGCACCACATGTGTCTCTCCAGCCAAGTTCAGCAACATCCTGTTCTAGTTGCACTCCCAGTGCTGTGCCAGCATCAGATTTCCATAAGCGTTCTTAAATGCTCCTTGTTTCTTATCTCATCTCATTGTGGACCAGCAATAGACCTTTGCTACTTGCACTCACTCAGCAACCACTCCAGTTGTGCTGTTCTCCACAGGCAGGGACAGAATCTAGTGTTGGGAAGACCATTGCTCAGGGTCTCCATTTGAGTAGACAGGATTCTTTATATATCAGAAACAGCTATGCTACTCTTGTGACCAGAGAAAATCTTCTGTACTTTTTCAGAATTACATTGCTGCTTTCAGTTCTCCCTTTGGATATCCCAAAGGTATATGCAAGGGCAAATTTGTTATTTCTTTTGGAGAGCATTTTTGTTTGTTTTTTATTGGAGAGTATTTATTGTTATAAATAATTTCTGTCTGCATTTTTTTTTTTTGCGGTACCGGGGATTGAATGCAGGGGTGTTCTACCTCCGCGCTACACCCCCGGCCCTATTTTTTATACTTTATTTTGAAAATGGGTCTCACGAAGTTGCGGAGGGACTCACTAAGTAGAGAGAGAGAGAGAGCTGAGGCTGGCCGCGAACCCGGATCCTCAGGTCTCCGCCTCCCAAAGTAC
>PVJS01023443.1:0-29590 GCA_004027185.1 Glis glis | reverse complement strand
TTTTTTTTTTTTTTTTTTTTGCAGTACCCGGGATTGAACCCAGGGGCGTTCTACCTCTGTGCTACACCCCCGGCCCTATTTATACTTTATTTTGAAACCGGGTCTCACGAAGTTGCGGAGAGCCTCACTAGGTAGAGAGAGAGAGAGAGAGAGGTACTGTCAGTTTTATACATCATTTGTTTCCTTGATCTAATAAATTGCCTTTGGCTCCATCGACACCACCACTCTGGATACTCCATCAACAACATTATATATGAACTGATATACTATAAATATGGAAATGATGAAACTTATACAATGTTATGCTTATTAAGTAAGGGTGTAAGGTTGTGGACATTAGCCTAGGGAGTTTAAGAATGTTGTAGAATTAGATGACCTTAGGCTAAAGGCGGGAAACCCAAATTTTCAAATCAAAACACTGGTGACACACAGCAGAGAATTTCCACCTACAATGACAGAAATAAAAACTTGTTGAGAAACTTCTAGTCTTCTTTCTCCTTACTATGTTATGTCTTACTAGTTACTTTATTTAAATAAACCTTAGCAATTTCTTTAAAAGTTTTTTTCAAACTTATATTAATATATTTCTATCATTAGCTCACTCTTAATTATTCTTTCTCTGTCATGTAAAGAGGTTATCAACCTGTGTGTTTCTGTGAACTTTTATGATTGTTGGATTTATCTGCTCCTGCTTATGCTCTTGATAAATGCCTAATTAATGTTTCATTAAATATCATAGAGGGAAGATCCCCTTTAACTGGTCCATTTCTGTGCTGGGATTATTCTCACATGTTAACTCTAACTTTCAATCTTGTGAATATTGGACCCTCACCATGAATGACTGGAATGCTTCTATCTAAACCATTCCACCCTGTGGACATAACTGAGCTCACCAGGGGCCAATTGATATAGGAGCTATTCTCTCCACAGCAGTCAGTCTGTTCTCTCATTCTCCAGACTGCTTTTCAGGGAGTATTCATTTCTATTAAGAGAATCTATTAATCTCAAAGGATGGGTAATTGGCTTACTCCTGATGTGATCAGTTGTACAATATGCTCCTTACTAGGATATTAATTATTAAGTAAAAAGCAAATTTTCAATTGACTACTTCATATACCCTGTCTTGTTTTTATCATATATTTTATTACAAATTTCCATATATTAGAAATACTTACCTCTGCAGGGAACCATAATTCCTTGGAAACTAAAAGCAGGCCAGCACAGATGATTCAGGACCTCTTCCTAGTGGGGATAATACCTTTTCATGTGCACCATTTCAGCTGCTGTTCCAATAGCAACAATAGGAGCAACCAAAAACCTGATGCAGAATTTATCAGAAGTAAAAAATTATGCTCATTTTACTCTAGAGGCCAGGCTTATTTTCAGTAACCAGGGTCCAGTCTGGATTTTTTTCTTGTTGAGACAAGAGAGGAAATACCTAATAGTTCAACAGAATAAATACCAATGTTCAGGTGAGACAATGTGCATATAAACTTAAGGGAAGGCTGCCTGAGTTCATAAAATTTAATTTAACTGAATACAAAGGCATGTTATTGTGGCCTAGATGTAGAAATTTAGATATGTGTATTCATATTATTTAAGAGGGATTAATAATCAGTTTACTTTTGATTATTTCTCTTACTTCAGTTGGGAACTTATTCTCTCCTGAGTCTTAATTGCTAGTATCTATCTGTTTAATTTAATACACAAAACTTATACTGGTTTTCCTTTATATACCACCGTGTGCTTATATTCCTATATAGAAATGTTATAATCTATTTTATATGAATACTAATCTTATTAATAATATTAAATATTTATTTATATAATTTGCTTTAAGTATATACTCAATCACTTCTCAATTAATTTCTTATATTCTTTAAAAGTATGGCTAAAACATTTAATTATAACCTGACTACCATCATTTAAATTGAACAATCTTCCTTTATTATGCTTTCAGCAAAGCATCTTCAAATCCATATCTCTCAAGTTAAAATGATAAGAAAAATATAAAATATTTGGAGAAATTCAATTTCAGAGGAAGGCTGAAAAGAAATTGAGTATAAGTCCTATTTAGCTAAAATGATTTGAAGATTTTGGTAGGAACATGGGAGATTGGCTGTGCTTGGATGATTTATATTATTTAGTTTATTTGTTTTCTTGACCTATGAAACAGTTCAGTGTCACTTATAAATTTTTATACATATTAATTTTTTTTGCGGTACCGGGGATTGAACCCAGGGGCATTCTACCTCCGAGCTACACCCCCAGCCCTATTTTTTAGTCTTTATTTGGAAACCAGGTCTCACGAAGTTGCGGAGGGCCTCACTAAATAGCTGAGTCTGGCCGCGAACCCGGATCCTCGGGTCTCAGTCTCCCAAGTACTGGGATTACAAGCATGCACCACCACGCCCGGCTACATATTAATTTTAACAAAAAGTTATTTCACATTTAATCTATATTAGTCACTGACATAGAAGCAGGAAGTCTAGTCTGAACTAGGACACATTTCCTGTCCTTAAATTACATACTTTCTCCACTGCTGGGCTGTTGTGAGTTTTCTCACAAGTATATGATCATTAATCACCAAAATGCTGGTATATTGATATATTCCAACTTTTCCTTCTGTCCTCTGGAATTTTGGCCTGGGATTAAACTATTATCCATTTCTATTTGCATATTTCCTATACTATTAAAAGTATAACCATATCAATGAAGGTAAAATATATAAACTTTCAAAAATTAGGAAGGCACACTTTTATATTTTAATTGCATATAGCAGAGCTTTAGTTATATGGTAGGAAAGATACTACCCTTAATTCTGGAGATTTGCTAAATTTTAGATAGTGACATTTATTAATATATTCATTGATAATATAAATATTTATTGAATAACCAATATATAATAGGCTTTGTGCTAGCTGCAGGCAAGTCAATTTACAGTTGATGATTTCCTTTGAAATCTAATCAAAAAGGAAAATACATACTTTTGGAAATGAAATATTATATAGATAATGACTTGCCCCATGAAAGAGTTAGTTTGCATTATTTCACACAGGGCTGGAAAGTCTTATCTGGGTAAAACCACATGTATTGTAAATTTTCCCTCAGGTTTAAATATACTCTTTGATACTTTGTGAATAAGTGTAGAAGTACTTTGAATTGGTGCATTTTAGAAAACTTACATTTTTTCTTCCATGATTGCTAAATATTTTTATAGGTGGACTTTCTTCTTTAGTTTTGTAGCCTCAGTAAAATAAAGCAGAAGGTACAGAGATTTCCCATATACTTATTTCCTCCACCCAGGCACAGCTTCTCCAATTATAATTTACCCTACCAGAGTGGCACATTTGTTAGAGTCATTGAAGCTACATGCACACATCTTTATTACCCAAAGTGCATAGTTTTCATTAGAGTTCACTTTTGGTATTGTACACTCTATTGGTTTGGACAAATGTGTAATCAGAGGTACCTACCATTATAGTGTCATACAGAGTAATTTCACTGCCCTAAAATTCCTCCGTGCTGGACGTGGTGGCACACGGTTGTAATCCCATTACTTGGGAGGCTGAGACAGGAGGATGGCAGCTTCACAGTTAGTCTCAGCTACTTAGTGAGGCCCTCCACAACTTAGTGAGACCCTGTTTCAAAATAAAGAATAAAAAAAAGGGCTAGGAATGTAGCTTGGAAATAGAATGCTCTGGGGTTCCATACTGGAAAAAAAATCCTCTGTGTTCAATATATTTACATTAACCTCCCATCAACTCCTAAAAATATTGATCTTTTAATGGTTTCCATAGCTTTGCCTTTTCCACAATATCACATAATTGGGATCATATTGTATGTACCCTTTTTTTGCTTGATTTCTTCCACAGTAACATGAATTAAGTTTCTTCCATTTCTTTTCATGGATTGAAAGCTCATTTCCTTTCAGTGCTGAATGACTTTCCAGTCTCTTGATATAACACAATTTATTTATCCACTTACCTACTGCAGGAATCTTGGTTACCATCAAGTTTTGGCAATTATGAGGAAAGCTAGTATAATTGTCTGTGTTCCGGTTTTTGTGTGCACAAACATTTTTTTTTATTGGTGCATTGTAATCATACATTTTGATGGGTTTCAGGGTGATAGAAGGTATCAATACCAACATTTTTAACTATGTTGAATGAATGTCAAGGAGCACCATTGCTGGATCATATAAGAGTACATTTGGTTTTATAAGAAACTTCCAAACTCTACTGAAGTGGCTGTACCATTTTGTATTCTTATGAGCAATCAATAAGAGCTCCTCTTTGTTGCTGTCAGTGTTCTGGATTAGAATTTTATATGGTGTTGAATGGGTTGTCTCATCTGTTTGCCAAAAAAAATTCCTGAATATTTCAATTCAAAGTGTTTAAGTGTCCTATTAGGTATATTTGTCATTTCTACCACTCAATTTTTATTATTAAGTTTTTTCATAAATTAGTATTATGCCTGGTCTCCAATATTAGGTTCTTCTTATTTATTCTTAAATCAGAGCATTCATAATTCTTGCAATAATTTGCTTCCTAGATTTTCATCCATTGTTACAATTTTTAAAAATATATTTAGTGTTTTGTTTTATAAAAACTGCACTCTTTCTAAATAACTAATTAGCTTTAGTTCTTACATAAGAGTTCTCTTATTCTATATTTCCTTGGTGCTATGGAAAACCCTAATGGGTATTAAAAATGCTTTAACTTACCCATAGTCTAGTATGTGTGTGTGTGATTTTATTTTTTTATTTTGAAATAGGGTCTTGTTAAATTGCTGAGGCTGGCCTCAAACCTGCAATCCTTCCATCTCAGCCTCCCAAGTACTGAGATTACAGGCATGCACCACCACTCCCAGCTTTTTATTTTTACTTTTTAAAGTTATTATTTTTAAAAATGTTTTTGGCAGTTTCTCTGAAGCCACAGAAAGCTTTTTTAAACATGTAAACAGTAATTTTCCAGGTTATTTCCTTTCTTTAATATTTTGCCATATATATAGGGAATGCAGTACTCATTATAAAATTGCAATGCCCTAGATATATTGAAAATGGGTTGTCTCATCCTCAAACAATAAATGTACTTATATCATTCATTGTATTTCAAGTGTCAATACAGAGGTAAATACTCTGGAAGAATTGCTTTAGTGGGCTTACTATTTGGCATGCAAACATACATCTTCTCACGAATACATATTTAAACATTAATTCTGACTCAAAAACATTTCAGAAAAACCATATGTTAGGACAAGAGAACATCCACTCCTCAAAAGCTTAGTGCTCATTGGCTTGCGGAAGATCACTCCAATCTCCTCTTCCGTTATCAGATGGCCATCCTCATCTGTGTGAGTCTCCTTTTCTTACATGGGCAAAAGTCATATCAGATTAGGGGACACTAGTTCAGTATGACTTCATCTTAAATTCATTACATCTACAAGGACTCTACTTTTAAATATCACATTCCCAAGTACTGAGAATTCAGATTTCACTATATCTCTTGGGGGGACATAATTTAACCATAACTGTGTAATTGTATCTTTCAGGTAAAACGATTTTTCTAATTACCCAGTTTCCTTCGGTAGCAGGAGCACCTATTCTGTTCCTTTCTATCTCCAATGACTAGCACAAGATCTGACGCATAATAAATGATGAATAGACACTGTTAAAAAATGAATTTAAGAGTCAGAAGCTATGATTAGACTTAATTTTCATTTCTTACTAACCTTCCTTAGAAACTCTCCCTAGAATTATATTGTAAGGCCAGTGATTCAACTTAGAAACATTTTTTCATCACCTCCAACCTGCTCAAGGATTCGTTTCTTAAAATTATTCTCTTTATATTATGAATAACCAATTTATTTTTCTTTATTAAGTTCTTATCATTGGGATACAAATATATTCTAAAATTAATTATTATTTTAAAAATAGTTACCCTGAATCAGAGTCATTCTGATGTATGAGAGGCAGATTTCTTTTGGTTGTCATAGTAAAATTTATAGGTAGCTCTATCTACTCATGGATATGTCATTTACTTAGATAATATAAAGCACTTTACCACTGTTTTACAAGAAGGAAATTTTTTTTACTCATCCAATGATGACTATTGGCTTCAATATTATCAAATTTATATCTCCATACTTTAATACTATACATGTGTGCATGCATAAAAAATAAAGTGGTATTTTTATAGATTAAATGACAATTAAAGCTAAAATTTTAGTATTAACAATACACAAGTTAAATGAAGTGACAAAATTGCTACACGTATGACCAAGACCAATTTTTGCACACATACAAGTAATGACACTATATTATAATAGCCATTCAAGCTGTAATAACTGTAACATAACATTACTAAGATGACACAGGTTCAGAGGCATTAAAACGTGGAAGCCAAGCCTACTAGAATTGATGAAATACAGTCAAATATGGGTGGATATTGTTTACTAGATTTCTAGAGAGAAAGATAGAATGAATAGGGAAGAATTACTTTTAAAATTCATGCTGCACAGATTTGGCTTATGTTGGAAGAAAGAACTATTTAAATGTCCTTCAGCTAGTTATTTGGATGTGGGGAAATTTAGAATGCAGTGATAAAGAAGAGACTAATGCATATGAAAAATATTTACAGTTTTGAGGCAAATAAACAGAAAACTTTAAATTACAATTTGAAGCTTAATGAATAAAAATAAAAATATAAAATTGAAAGAAAATATAGAAAAGTTCATTGAAAGGAAGGCATAATGTGTGAGTGGGCAAAATTCTAGTAGCTTTCAAACTGTAAATGTCAAGATTTCCAGGCAACTGAGCACATGAATATCTGCCATTGTGACCTAAAAATTAGGTATATAATTCATTTTTCGTCAGCAGGAAGGCATAAAAGAGGATTCTAGTGTGATCAATTTTTTTTTAGAAGCAGCAATACAAAATCGACAGAGAGTAGCTCTTGATATAATTTTCCGACCTTTAAAAGGCTTTTGTTACTTTTGTTTTATAAAGGACTGTAATATAATGGAAAAATGTCATTAAAGACAGCCGCATGAATCTGTGAAATGATTCTTTTATTATCAAAGAAAAATGATACTAATTGAAATGATTTGGAAGTGAATAGGGTATTTAGGGATTTAAAATCATCAATATTCTAACAATTTATTTAATTAAACAAGAATTTATATGAAATAGAACACAAGAAAGGTAGGAAATTTTTGTTATTTATATGCTTTGATATTGGAGGAAATTCATCCATTCATTTACTCATTCATAAATCACTAATATATTAAAATATAATGATACTGTGATTAAATATATGAATCTGCCATAATTAAATGTGCACTTTATTTTTGTAGACCTATATTCTTGCCATATATCATTACAAGAATGAAACATAAACTGTTTGCTTCAAATTATAGGAAAGATTGGCTGAACAAATATTCTAGAGATATAGCACGAGGGCAGAGTTTACATGATGTAATTCAGCCACATCAGGTTTTAGGCTTATTCTTTTTAGCTGTATTTTTAGTAATTTTTCTTCCCAATAAGTTCATGTTTCAAACTCTGTGAACTTCATTTTTGGCAAAAATATAATATCTCTGCCACTATTTTAAGGTTTGAGTCTTTTTTTTTTCTGGTACTGGGGATAAAACCCAGCTGCACTCTACCACTGAGTTACCACACAGGCCTTTTTTAGTTTTTATTTTGATACGGGGTCTCTAGAAGTTGCCAGACTGACCTCATACTTGCTATCCTCCTGCCTCAGCCTCTTGAGTTGCTGGGATTACAGGTGTGTGCCACCACTCCTTTCTAAGGTTTGAGTTATTCTAAAACCACATTACAAGCTTCTTATTTGAGCAAAATGGTGGACAAGATGTTTTGAAAATCCACTTGCTGGAAATCTCAAGAAATGTTTAATAATATTTTAAAATCATAATTGGCTAGTAAGAACAACAAAATAAACATATAAAAACTTCTTGAGCAAAACAAAGAATAATTTGTAAACCAAATCAACCCACCTGAGCCAATGCAGTAATGGCTCCAGGAGAAGTTGTGGGCTCAGTGTTCAATCACATTACATGTTATTATTCAAAAAAATTAACTGATTTTATTTTTGTAGAATGTACATTTAAAAAGAACAGATCAGAAGTATACAGTTTTTAAGCTTAACAAATTTGAAAAATGGCTGCAAATTATCCCTCAACTTCTAAACAAGTCCTTTGCAAATACAGTCCTACCCTGATTTTGTGCTGGTCCTGACTTGATCTGGCCAAGGAATACTGGAACATGTGATTCAAGCAGAGACTTAAAAAAAATGTTGGAAACAGGTGTGATGGTGCACGTCTATAATCTCACTACTTAGGAGGATGAGACAGGAGGATTGCAGGTTCAAGGCAAGCCTCAGAAACTTAGTGAAATAAGTTAGCAATACTGTGTTTCAAAATAAAAAATAAAAAGGGCTGGTGGTATAGTTTGGAGGTAGAACACCCCTGGGTTCAACCCCCAGTACAAAAAATTATTGATGCATTATAATTCTACATGATAGTGATATTCATGGCGATGTGTTCATATATGCACATGACATTCTTCAGTCTGTTTCTTTCCTGATACCTTCCCTTTTCCTCTCCTCCTCCTTCCTTATACACGATAGCAAGTTTCCTAGTGATACATTCACAAATTCACATTACATTATTTTTGTTTCCTTTCACATACCTCCCTTCACACAGAGCCTTTAAAACACTTTAACATGGGACTGGAAACCTGAAAGGGCAATTGTAAGAGAAAGGCAAGGCTAGCCTGTTAGATGATCATCAACCCATGGCCAAGTCATCTTCTTTGCTCCAGCTAAAATCTAACCAAATAGTACATGTGTGAATGTGTTCGCCTTAGACATCTAGGTCAAGCTAGGACTCCATGTGACCCCAGGTATTGTCTACATGAGTCATACCAGAAGAACCTCCAAGGCGGCACACAGATGCATCTGGATTCATGAGCTTGTAACTGCACAGGGCCCTGAGACCCCAAGTTTAAAGATTCTATGCTTGAGGTTAAATCCTCTGTGATTCCTGTCTTAAAATTCCTGATAATTTTATTTTTGAATTGTCTACTCTAAGTAGAATCCCAAAGGAGCATGCGCAAAGGACTTGGATCATTGGTCCACATAGGGTCCTTTGCTCCCTAAGACAATCTCAGCAGTTACTTTACTTTTCTTGGGTGCCTGGGGCTCTACCTGACCTTCCCTTTCTGCCTCTTCCAAATGACCACTGTGCCTTCTTGATTCTGGCAGGGTTGTGTCTAGTGTGTGCACGTCATTATCTTGACATCAGCATGGTGTCAACTGTCCCTTCCCTAGGAAGTTTCAGGGCATTGTCTATGGGCACCTCAGCTGGAACATGCTTCTGGTCCTTCCTTGATCTAGATATAACACATCTCTGCTTTGGGTTTCAGTCAGTTAGGGGTCACCTACCTGCCATACGTGGGGACAGTGGGGCTATAGGAAGGGAAGACTAGCTTCCTTCCCCTTCTAAGGACCACCATGTACTTTTATGGAAGCTAGAAGCTGGCAGGAAAAATACTCCTGAGGCAAATGAGCCAAAGGCATGTGACACAACATGGGAGGGGCTTCTAGCACCCGTGAGGCTTATACTTTCTAATGAGAACCCACTGCTCAAGGGGCAGTGACATTAAATAAAAAACAAACAAAATAATTGTAGGTTATGAGAAAGGGAGAGAAAGCCCACAGGAAGAAAGAAAAATATATATATGGTTAGACATTTAGCAACAAATTTCCACAAAGGTTTTGCAAAAGGGGCTTGACACTTATTTTGCACTAGGCCATTTAAATTATGTAGCCATCTCTGCCCACACCATTACGATAAATGATGAACAGTTTCTGCTTTAAACCATCAAATTCAGAAACTATAGATGTACTTTGACAAATATTTAAATTGCATTTAAGTAACACCCCAATCATGCTATACAATATTCCCATTATCACAAAAAAAGTTATCAAACCCATTTTCATTCTAAATTGCCCTATTTCGTGTTTTTATTTTATATGTGTCAGTTAATGGTTCCCTTAAGGAAAAACATTTTTTAATTTATCCATATTTTTGAGTATGACAAATTGTATTTTCTAAAGATGGATTTAACCCTTCTTTGCATCCTACCTGTTCTTTTGCACTATAGTTTGTTTTGCTACAGTCTCACTAAGTGAGGAAGATTATTTCTATATTATCTTGAATATGAGCCAAAAATGACTGCTGTGACCAACAGAATAAAAAGGAAGTGACATGTGACATTTCCAGGTATAATTTTTTTTTTTTGCCGTAATGGGGAATTAACCCATGGGCATTCTACCTCCAAGCTACACCCCAGCCCTATTTTTTTATCTTTATTTTGAAACAGGGTCTCACTAAGTTGCAGAGGGCCTCACTAAGTAGCTGAGGCTGGCCATGAACCCAGATCCTCCAGTCTTAGCCTCCCAAGTACTGGGATTACAAGCGCTTGGGAGGCTGAGACAGGAGGATTGAGGCCAGCTTCATCCAGGTATAATTCTTAACCAGCCTAAATATTATGATTTTTCCATCTAGAACTCTTAATAATTGCCTATGTAGAGAGAACTTTGAGATGTAATAAATTATTGAATCTTGGTGTATTAATTTGTGTGTATATGTGTGTGTTTGTGTGTGTGTGTGTGTGTGTGTGTGTGTGTGTGTGTGAGGGAGAGAGAGAGAGAAAAGGAGAGAGGGGAATTTTCTTGATTTCATTTATTTTTCTCTATGCTGGGGAACTTTGTTTTTTTCCTTTATCATCTACAGTTCTAACAGTATGAAATTGTCTCAATTACTGCAACTTTATTGTAATTTTTGGGACCAATTTGGGTAAGGTCTCTGTTCTTTTCTCTAGAATTATTTGTATGTTATAGTTCCTTTGTGTTTTCACTTTAATTATAGAATTAGATTGTCAATTTCTAAAATGGAAATGCTTTCTAAGGTCTCGATTAAGATAATGTTTAAATATATCAGTAATTTTGGTGTGAACTGACACTTCAACAATATTGAGTCTTCTAATCCATGAATATGGTGTATTTCAACAATTATTAAGACTTTTAATTTCTCTTAGCAATCTTTGTGATTTTTCAGGATAAGTCTTTTTTTCTTCTTAGAGTTTTTTGTTTGTTTGCTTGCTTACTTGCTTGATTTCAATTGTCTATTGCTTGTATACAGGAAGACAATTTATTGTTATATGCAATCCTTGTGTTCTGTGATTGCTCCCTTAATTTATTGTCATTTACTTTCTGAATTTCTCAGCAATTTATATACCATAGCAAAAATGCATTCTATTCACTTTTTAAAATCCGAATTTTAGGAATTTAGGCTAGGATTAAAGCTAGAATTAATACTAGGATAAAAGCATTGAGAATTTAAGATAATAAACTGACAGAGCTGCCATAATAAGTGTGTATTACATTAAAAATTAATGAGAAAATGAAAAAAGAACAAAATCCAATCCCCACCCCCAAAAGAACAAACATAAGAGAAGACTCTCAAATAAAAATTTTGCAAAGAAAGAAATAAACGGATTAAAATTAAAATTAGATGACAGGCAAAATGCAACATAGAGATCAATAAGTTACTGAGAATCTAGCATAGAGGAAATAAGTCACTGAAAATGAAAGAATTTAAAATTCTCAACCACATGGAAAACTCCTGGAAGACAGTTCATTCATAACTGAAAACGTAGTCACTTATATACAGAGGGTACTACAGTGACACACTCTAACCATCCAAGAAATCCAGAACAATACAAGATGTCCTAATCTAAGGATAAAAGGCACTGAAGAAGGTTTAGAAGCACAGACCAAGGGTATCAGAAACATCTTCAGAGAAATCATTTCAGAGAATTTTCCAAACATAGAAAAAGACTTGGGCATTCACATACAGGACATATAGAACACTGCTAAGACAGGACCAAAGAAGGACCTTTCCACACCACATAATAATCAAAATGACTAACATAGAGGCCAAGGAAAGAATCTTAAAAGCAGCAAGAACAAAAGAATGGGTGGCATACAGGGGCAAAACAATAAAAATCACTCTAGACTTCTCAACCCAAGTCAGGAATGCCAGAAGGGATTGGTATGAAGTATTGTGGACCCTGGAAGAAAACATTTTCCAACCAAGACTGATATATCCAGCAAAGTTATCATTCAAAATTAATGGAGATATAAAAAGCAAAAACTTAAAGAATTCTTTAAGTTTTTCTTTAAGGACAAGCAAAAACTTAAAGAATTCATGATGACCAAGCCAGCAGTAGACAAAATCCTAAAAGAAAACACAAAGAAGAAAAAGCAAGCAAATTCCAGAACCAGAGAAGAGGTGAACTCCACCAGGTGGGCAACTAAATAAGAAGATTCAACACTACTTCAGACAGGAAATAGAACACAAAATGACAGGAAACAAAAATCATATCTCAATAATAACATTGAATGTCAAAGGATTTAACTCCCCAATTAAAAGACATAGACTGGCAATGTGGATTAAAAAACATAACTCAACTATATACTACTTACAAGAACCTCACCTTCTGGCCAAAAATATCCATACACTAAAGATGAAAGGATGGAAAAAGGTATACTATGCAAACAGAGAACAAAAACAAGCAGAGGTAGCAACACTTATATCTGACAAAACAGACCTTAAGCTAAAACACATCAAAAGAGACAAAGCGGGACACTTCTTAGTAATATAAGGAACAATCCAACAAGAAGATATGATGATAGTAACCATTTATGCCCCAAATGTGGGTGCACCCACATTCATAAAACAACGTCTTTGGGACATCAGGTCTCAAATAGACCCAAATACAATAATATTGGGAGACTTCAACACACCACTCATGGTGCTTGATCGATCCTCCAGATAAAAGATGAATAAAGAATCTTCAGACCTAAAGAAAACTATAGACCAAATGGATCTAATGTCTAATATAATAGACATATACAGAATATTTCAACCAGCAACATCTGAATACACATTCTTCTCAGATGCCCAAGGAACCTTCCAAAATAGACCACTTCCTGGGCCACAAAGCAAACACCAGCAAATTCAAAAGATGTAATACAATTTCCTACATCTTCTCAGATCATAATGGAATGAAAGTAGAAATTAACAGAAAGACCAAAAGTAATCACATAAGTACATGGAAAATGAATGATACACTCTTGAATGAGAACTGGATCAGAAAATAAATAAGGGGAGAAACAAGAAAATTCCTGGAATTAAATGAAAATAGAGACATTATGTACCAAAATCTATGGGACACTTTGAAGGCAGTGTTAAGAGAAAAATATATAGCCTTGAGTGTCCACATAAGAAAAACAGAAAGTCACCAAATAAACAATCTAATGACACACCTCAAGGACCTAGAGAAACAGGAACAGTTGAAGCCCAAAGCCAGCAGAAGGCAAGAGATACCTAAAATCAGAGCAGAAATTAATGAAATAGAGAATAAAAATACAATACAAAGGATCAACAAAACAAGAAGATAGTTCTTTGAAAATATTAACAAGATTAACAAACCTCTAGCTAACTTAACCAAAAGAAGGAAAGAATCAACCCAAATTACTAAACTCAGAAATGAAAAAGGAGACATCACCACAGATAGTGGAGAAATTCAGAGGATCATCAGAAACTATTTTGAATACTTATATTCTAATAAACCGGAAAACATGGAAGAAATTGATAAATTTCTAGATACCATACAACCTACCTAAAGTGAACCTAGAGGATACAGAAAACCTGCATCAACCAATAGCAAGCAAAGAGATAGAAACAGCAATAAAATGTCTGCCATCAAAGAAAAGCCCAGGTCCAGATGGTTTTCCAGCTGAATTCTACAAAACCTTTACAGAAGAACTAGACACAATACTTCACAAGTTATTCCATGAAATTGAAAGAGATGGAATTCTTCCAAATTCCTTCTAGGAGGCCAGGATCACATTAATACCAAAGCCAAATAAAGATATCTCAAGAAAAGAAAATTATAGGCCAATATCACTGATGAATCTAGATGCAAAAATTCTAAACAAAATACTAGTCATGTACATTCAAAATCATATCAAGAAAATTTTACACCATGACCAAATTGGTTTCATCCCAGGAAAGTAAAGCTGGTTCAACATATGTAAATCAATACATGTTATTTACCACATAAATCGAACTAAAAACAAGAATCACATGATCATCTCAATAGATGCTGAAAAGGCATTTGACAAAATCCAACACCCATTCATGTTAAAAACTCTACAGAAAATCAGAATATAAGGAACATACCTCAACATCATTAAGTCAATAAATAATAAACCCAAAGCCAACATCATATTGAATGGGAAAAACTGTGGGAATTCCCTTTAAAATCAGGAACAAGACTAGGATGCCCACTATCACCTCTCCTTTTCAATGTAGTCCTCAAGACTCTTGCCAGAGCAATAAAAGGCAAGAGAAGGATATCAAAGGAATTCAAATAGGAAAAGAAGAATTAAAGTCATCTTTATTTGCAGATGATCTGATCCTATATCTAGAAGATCCAAAAAACTCAACCAAAGTCTAGTAGAGCTGATTATAAAATTCAGCAAAGTAGTGGGATATAAAATCAGCCTAAAAAATCAGTAACTTTCCAATATGCCAACCATGAATCCACTGAAAAAGAAATCCAGAAAACAATCTCATTCACAATAACTTCAAAACCAATCAAATACCTAGGAATAAACCTAACCAAAGGGGTAAAAGAACTCTACAATGAAAATTATTAAACACTGAAGAAAGAAGTTGAAGAAGATCTTAGAAGATGGAAATATCTCCCCTCCTCTTGGGTAGGCAGAATAAATATTATAAAAATGGCCATTCTACCAAAAGTGATCTACAGAATCAATGCAATCCCTATCAAAATACAATATGATTCTTCACAGACCTATAAAAATTAGTCATTAATTTCATATTGATAAACAAAAGACCCAGAATAGCCAAAGCAATCCTCAGTAATAAGAACCATGCAGGAAGCATCACAATCTCTGACTTCAAATTATACTGTAGAGCTATAGTAATAAAATCACCATGGTATTGACACAAAAACAGACACATAGACCAATATAACAGAATAGAAGATACAGAAACAAATCCACAAACTTTAGCCAATTGATTTTTGACAAAGGTGCCAGACACATACATTGGAGAAAAGGCAGTCTTTTCAACAAATGGTGTTGGGAAAACTGGTTATCTATCTGTAGAAAAATGGAACTAAATCCTTACCTCTCACCCTGCACAAGAGTCAACTCAAGATGGATCAAAGACTTGGAAATTAGACCAGAGACTGTGAAATTACTAGAGAGGGCATAGGTTAAACACTCCAACATATAGGCACAGGTAGAAACTTCCTCAACAAGACCCCCAAAGCCCAGGAAACTAAAATAAGAATTAGTAAGTGGGATAGCATTAAACTAAATTTTTTCTGCACATTGAAGGAAACCATCAAGAGTCTAAAGAGAAAGCCTATGTAATGGGAGAAGATCTTTGCAAGGTATCCCTCTGACAGAGGACTAATATCTAGGATATACAAAGGACTTAAAAGACTTTACACTAAAAAAAATTAACCAAATCAAGAAATGGACAACTGAATTGAATAGACACCTCATGAAAGAAGAGATACAAATAGCCAATAGATTCATGAAAAAATGTTCAATATCATTAGCAGTCAGAGAAATGCAAATCAAAACTACTCTTAGATTTCATCTAACCCTGATCAGAATAGCAATTATTAAGAAGTCAAACAACAATAAATGTTGGCAAGGATGTGGGGAAATAGGAAGTCTTCTGCACTGTTGTTGTGAGTGCAAACTAGTTCAACCACTATGGAGATCAGGGTGGAGATTCCTTAGAAAATTGGAAATGGATCCACCATATGATCCAGCTATACCACTACTGGGTATCATACCAAAGGTACTGAAACTAGAGAACTACAGTAATATATGCATACCCATGTTCATAGCAGCACAATTCACAGTGGCCAAATCATGGAACCATCCTAGATGTCCATCAACAGATGAATGGATTGCAAAACTGGGAAATACACACAATGGAATTCTACTCAGCAATAAAGAAGAACAAAATAACATCATTTACAAGAAAATGGAAGGACCCGGAGAACATTATGTTAAGTGAGATCAGCCAATCACAAAAAGAGGGGTCATATGTTTTCTCTAATATGCACAAGCTAGGTTGTAGTTCGTATACAAGAGGGACTCTGGACAATGGTGGAGAAGTCTCAGTAGAGCCAGGGAAGTGGTCTAAGGGAAGGGGAAAGGGAAGAACCAAGTTCATTAATGGAATTACTACCATTGACCATGTGTACATATGAGAATATACCAATGGCAATCTCAGTACTCTGCATTGTGAGGCGTGGCGGGGGTGCACCAACTGCTGTGTGCATGTACGTTACTGTCAACTTGATTTTCATTGTGATGTGAGACTATAATGCACCAATCAAAGCACACTAAACAAAAGAACAACAACAAAAGAAAATGAAGGAAAAAAAAATTCATAAATGATAGAATAGAAAAACTGGAGATATTGCTAAGAAAAGTTTCAGAAAAGGAAGAGGAGATCATACAGAAATATGGTTTATTGAGAATTTTCAAATATACAGAAAAAGTAAAAAATTTTACAAAACAAAGATTGCAGCCAGTCTCCCTATACCCACTTAAAGTTGTATCATGTGGTCATATGTTGATTTTAATAATTAACAGTTCAATGATATTTTTCTCTCTCCTTTCCCTCTCTTTCTATACTTGAATAATTCCAGAGTAACTAAAAATATCATAATAGTGCATAATTCAGCATCCATCTCTTGAAATTATTTGTTGTGAATAAGAAAAATAATTTCTTAATACTGAAATCCATTCTGTATTTAAATTTCCCTAATACCTCTTTCCAAGAAAAAATATTTTCAATTGCTGCTTCTTTGGAAGATCAAAATAACTTTCAAAATTTCATTTGGATTTTATGTCTCCTTAGTCTCTTAATTTAGAACAATTCTATCATTTTTATGCCTTTTACCAAGTAACTATTCTTGAGGCAAATGACCTAGTGGAATTTTAAAGCATGCATGTTTTACATTATGGATTTGTCTAGTTATATCTTTATGTGTTGTTTCACTTCCACTTTTCATTATTATTTCCTGTAAACAGGTAGTAGTTAAGGCTCGATTAGATGTAGGTTAAGTAGCTTTGAGAAGAAAAACTTAACCGATACTATCTGCATAATGTATATAGCATTATGGCTAGATAATGTCATTTTTCCTGGTACTATAAAGGCTAAGTTTGACCCTCTTCTCAGGTAAGGATGTCTGCATCTCATTCATAATATAAATTAAAACCATAATAACATATCTAACACATCTACAAGAATGACTAAAGTAAAGTGTTGGCAAGAATGTAAAGAAAGAAGAACTTTTATATCTCTCAGTATGCACATAAATTAGCATAAACATTTAGGAAAATTCACTGATGTAATTACATGACAATGCCATTCACAAGTGACACATGTGCTCATGAGCACCAAAACCCACACTGTCCAGAAATTACTTATTGTTGCTAATTTGAGTAATAAGTTAAAAATATGTATAAGCTTGTTCATATAACATTGTTCACAACCCAATTTGAAACAACCAAAATGTCCATAAATACTTTGAAAAATAACTTGATATACAATGTGTGTAAGGCACATTTTCCTATATTACCACATATGAGAACTATCACAGTAGTTTAAAAATATAATGTTGAAGAAAGGAAGCTGGTCATATAGGAACATGTACTCTGTGGCTCTACTATCAACATTTAAAACAATTAAGGTGCATTTAACCTAAGATATTAGAAGTCAGGTCAGATCTGCATAAGAAGGTGGAAGAATTGGTTATAGGAAAGAACACGCATTTAGTTTCTGAATGATGTTATATTTCTTGACTACATTGGTAGCTTCATAGATATTTTCACTTCAAGACAATACAATATTCTGAACACCTGTCACAAAAAAGCATTAAAGATATTAAATAGAGCTCTGTACCCAGAACTTTGAAAAATATCCAGTTTCACAGAAAAAAAAATTACTTCCTCAAATTTACTGTATAATTGGAACTCTCAATAGAATGATGGAAATTAAGATAATGGATTTAACTGTTAAAACTATCCACAATTAACACAAAGAAAAGATCATTTTACAGAATTCTTCCTCTTATTCAAGAATATAATAATCATAATTACATTTAAACTAATTCTAGGGGAAAATAGTTGGAGAGGAAGAGGGGTTCACTGAGGACTTCAAGTGCCTAATAATATTTTATGTCACCAAAAATAAAAACTAAAGATATATTAACATTTCATTTGGTAAAGCTAAATTTTGATAAACATGAGTATGTGAAAGTATTCTGTTTATTTTTGAAACATGTCATTATAGCAATTATATACAATGCATGATAGCACATTTTGAGAGATAGATTTGCAGATTTGAATTGGTTTTGTATTTTGTTATCGAAATTACCTTATTCGAATTACATATCACCATTACTTAGTAAGTAGAAACATTTTAGATTTATTCGAAATAGAAAAGAATATTATTCAGAAGTTTCATTTTCACATCATTGTGATGGGCAGTGGAAAATTTCCAATTGACTTCTATTACTTTGTTATTTAGGCTAGTCCATCACCTATCGCCTTTAATGAGACTGCTTTGATCTAGATAAAAGAGGCCAAGAATATTTTAGTTTTCAGTGATTAAGTTATATTAAATAGTATACTAGGACTACATACATCCGAATAGTTCTTTAATACTAAATGTCTCTGAATTCATTATTTACTGAACAAATTATTATTTCATATGCTTTTTAAATATACAATTTTGCTTACTGTAGAAAAATCAGATATGCATATATTTCTCCTCAAATTGCTATATAATATATCACAGAGGATAAAAAGCACTTTGAGAACATACTATACTGGGTCCATTATTTACTAGCTACTTGACTCTAGAGAACATAATCAATCTATATTTCAGTTTCCACATCTGTAAACATCTAACTCATGTAATGGTTTGGTAGATTAGTAGAACAAAATCATATGTAAAAGTATCTAGCTAAATATTGTCATAATAGTAATTGATCGAATAAATAAAATATTAAGAGGCATTATATCTATATGAGATTAGTTAGTCTAGATTAAACTCTTATCACTGCTACACTATTAAAAATAAAGTTTAGGCTGGGCGTGGTGGCACACACCTATAATCCTAGTACTTGGGAGGCTGAGACAGAAGAACCACAGTTTTGGGGACAGCCTCAACAAGTAGTGAGACTCTCATCAACCTAGCAAGACCCTGTTTCAAAATAAAAAAAAATAGGGCTGTGGGTGTAGCTTGGCAGTAGAATGCCCCTGGGTTCAATCCCTAATACCACACACACACACACACACACACACACACACACACACACACACAAAGAAAGTTTAAAACAAGTTTTGTTGGGAAATTTAATCCCAAAGGAGCAAGAATGAGGAGAAAGAAGACAGTGAAGGAGTGGAAGTAAGTGCAGTGTGTGGGAGTACGTATTCTCGGTGTCCAAAGCTTCAACACCAAACCACACCCAATTACCCTCATTTCACATACTGTGTTCAGAAAGCCTGTTTAAAACCTTTAGGTTCTCAGAACAGTATGAGGGGCAGAGACATAGACAAAGGGAACAATTTGCTTGTGGTCTCCATCCTTTTCCATATGATGTTGATACCATGACATATATCAAAATGTATAATTACAATGCACCAATAAATGAACATAAAAATAAAAAAAAAAACACTTATGAAGAGTTTGCACCTCTAGACATACTGGCTGGGTCACATGGACAATCTAGCTCCAGGAAATTCCAGAGTATTGGAGTCACTCTTAACCCTTGCCATTAACTGAGCTCTGTGACCATAGCAACCATATGATCCAACTCCAGAGCAAGTTCTGATGGAAAAGCAGGATGAGTGCGTGGGATTTGGGGGAATATACATTGGCCAGGATAAATGAATATGACTCAGTATACAAACTGAGTCCAGTATATAACCATGATCCAAATATTATTTTGAAAATTACTTCCATTCAAATATACTCCATGCAACATTTTTTTACACTGAAAAAATTTCATTGTGACAATATGTTCTGTATTTTCCATCACTGGACTATTGATGAGCTCATGATTTACCAGTTTCTTGCTATTATAAATATTTGAATGTAAATATTCTTGCCAACTATTCTTTCAGGTCAGTAAATGGGTATATATCAGATGTTTTAAATTCTATAAATACATCTAAAATGCTAAGTATGTTCATTTGTTTTCCAAAATGGTTGAGCCAATTAACATTTCCCAAGTCATTTATGAGTTTGTCTGCCTATTTGCATTCCCATCAGTCTGTCTTTAAATAATTTAACTCAATAATTTAATTGGGAGGAAATATTGGTATTTTATTATATTTTTTATTTCAAGTGATTTTGAGGAATTAATTTTCCACTTTTTCTTGTCTACATATATTTTTCTCAATTAGGTTTTACTCTCAAAGTGTTCATTTGTTATTATCATTAGAGCACATTTTTATCTTTAATAATATGAATTCTTTGCAATATTTATTTCATATTAGTTATTTGCTTTCTTTTTATTAATGATTATCATGCCATAAAGATCTATTTTTATTGCTATTTCTTTTAGTAGAAGTAATCTAACATTATTTCCTTTTTGTTGCTTTTAAATGCTATGTTTTAAAATATTTTAGGGTCTGGTGGTGTAGCTCAGTGGCACAGCAATTACACACCATGTACCAGCCCCTGGGTTTAGTCCTAAGCACAAAAAATTAAAAAGAAAAGAAAAATTAAAAAATCATATCCTTATGCTATTATAATTTTTTACTTTATTATTATTAGAATTATTGCATTTCACATTTATCTTAAAATAGTTAATATAATTATAATTTGTGTTAGAATAGGTAGAATAGTGATAAAAATTATACTTAACTAGTAGATAATATTTTTAAATAATGTTCTTTTACTTGGAGATTTTAATGCCACTTTATCCTTTCTACTACTATTTCTCTTGCTTTCCACCATGGGGTTTCCTGATACTGTGATGTAGGATACTGTGAAAATCTGCTCTGTATTCACACATGCATATTCCTAGAAATGGGCAAACATTGACAAATAGAAGGCAGAAGGCAGTAACTTAAATGATCCTTGTAAATATTCCCTTTATTACAACAAATAAATAAACCATCTTTGGGTTTCCGAAGGCCAGGGCTCCTTGATTGTGTATCTGCACTTGAATGCTCTAGATAACCTTAAAAAGTGACAAACTTTTCATTTGAACTTGATTTTACATAACCAGCTTTGCAATACTGAAGCTTTTCCAGAACTCATAGGGAAGTAGAATCATTTGGCTGCCGATTTTGATCTTATCATCACTGGGCTTGTTAACACCCTGAGAATATTTATCTTTGTCTTAAGTCATTACTCAGACAAGAGGCCAGCTCTGATGACTTCTTACTTTTGGTTCTTTATCTGCTTCTACTTCATTCATCCTTTGGCTGTTGCTGTGCTACTGCAGGCAGTGGGGGAAAAACATCTGCACACAGAATGGGAGAAAGCAAAGGAAACTGTAGCCTATGAGGACAAAGTAGATCTTGTGAGGACTAACTACTCTTTCTCTTGCTTTCTACTGTGGCGATTCTCAATGCTGTGGTGATTCTCAATGCTGTGGCGTTGTATTGCAGTATCTTATTTTACTGATACTTTCATTCCAGTCTGAAGTTTTGGCAGTGTTGGGGAAATAGGCCCTATATCACGTGCCCTTTTAATATTGTTCACAACCATTACATTAGCATTAGCATATGCATTGTATTATCCTAAATTTCTCCATCAGTCTTGTGGATCTTTTCTTTTCTCTGCTGTGTCTTATTTCTACTCTTTTTGTTTTGTTTTTTGTTTTGTTTTGTTTGGTACTGGGTTTGAATCCAGGGGCATTCTACCTATGAGCTATACCCCCAGCCCTTTTTTTAAATTATTATTTCTCATTTTGAAACCAAGTCTCACTAAGTTGCTGAGGACCTTGTTTGGTTGCTGAGTCTGGCTTCAAACCTGCATCCTCTTGCCTCAGCCTCCCAAGTACTAGGATTACAGGCGTGTGGCACCAAGCCCAGCCCTCTACTCTTTCTAAAACATCTTTACTTCCTATTACTCTATCTTCTCAGAAATGTATATATTTCCCTTATACACTTAGTATAATATATGTTGGATAGGTGAACAATATATTTTAGAGCAATTTTATGTACAGAACCAAAATTAGAATTGATTCACTGTAATGAATAATAAAGATAGATAAATCGTTTCACTTTATTCTTAGAACTTTCTTATCTAAGGAACATATTCTACAATTCTGTATTTGCCAATATCCAAACAGTACAATTGTATTTCACCTCTCAGGAGAGACTTCCACATCCAAATAAAACCTAGCGCCCACTGATATCTAGGCACATTATCAGCAGATGGTTAATGGCACTCACAGATCAAGGTAGAGTTAACATGATTATGAGAGTCATCATCTGTGAAAGTAAATCCCAGATGCAAGCGATGGGAAGGATCTTGACTGGTGTCCAAAATGCAGCAAGTCAGTATAATCACAGTGTATGTTCCAATGAATAACAAGATTTATTTAAAAATAAGCACCTTCTGAAGTTTCTTTAATATGAATGATAAGAAATTAAAAAGTTAAGTATTCATTATTTTGATGTCATTTTTATTTAGGTATCAAACCACATCCAAACTTTGACATTATTTTATTTTACATTGACCTGTAGAAACTTTTTATGCATCATAATATACAAACAGGGATTGTAGGGAAATTCCTCTTAGCAGAGGCTTTTCTTTTATGTACATAACAGTTGTTCAGGGAGGCGACTTTATTAATATGACTCTGTGGAACACTAAACTGACTACACTTGGCAATATATGAGGCAAACTTTAAAGCCTATATGGAATGAATTATTTGTAAATTGTGAATGTATTTTTCTTGCATATGTTCTTAGGATGGTAGAGAGTAAAGTTTTATTGTTGTTTGGTACTGGGGATTGAAACCAGGTTCATTCTACCTCTGAGCTATACCTCCACCCTACTTTGCTTTTTATTTTGAAACAGGGTCTTATTAAGTTGCTGAGGCTGGCCTCGAACCTGTGATCCTCCTATCTCAGACTCCCAAGTACTGGGATTACAGTTATGCACCAACACCCCTGGTGAGAATAAGTTTTAAATGACAAGTAGATACTTTAAGACTTGCTGATTTCATGGGGTTTTTTTTGCGGTACCGGGGATTGAACCCAGGGGCATTCTACCTCTGAGCTACACCCCCGGCCCTATTTTTTTATACTTTATTTTGAAACCGGGTCTCACGAAGTTGTGGAGGGCCTCACTAAGTAGCTGAGGCTGGCCACAAACCCGGATCCTCTGGTCTCCGCCTCCCAAGTACTGGGATTACAAGCGTGCGCCACCATGCCCGGCTTCATGTTTTAAAATTATACTCTCCTTCCTTTTGAGATATTATATCTTTTAGCCAGGTAGGGATAATTTTAGATTGAGTGTATATGAAATGCATTTTGCACTATCAATTACTTTCAAAGCATTATAAAAATATTATTGCTACTCTATGTAAAGGTTTGGGAACAGTTCAAAAACCATGTTTGTGAACATATAATCATTTGCTATTATTCCTTATGTTCACAGATACACTAAAGTAGTTCTTGTAACCATAACGAAGGCTTTAAATATGCCAAATTATCTAGAATAAATGCTATGTTATTTCATAATGTAGTCATTGCACTTTATTGTAAATTTGTTGTCACCTATTGTCAGAAAAAATATGTCACAATGGTTGCTGACCATGAAAAATTTCAATTAAATGAAAATCACAAATGACTATGGATGTTTGCCATTCACAAATCATTTTCCCCTAGTTGATGTTTTCTTGCTTAGTAGGTTATAAAACTTAAGACTAGTAAATATTTTTCTAAACAAAAGTAGAGAAGAAGAGAGGTTTTCGGAAATGGTTGCTTGAAGCACACTAAAATGTATTTTACTGTTTTGAAACAAAACAAAACAAAATAAAATAAAAGGTGTTAAACTCTAAACCACTACTAAATCCTCTCATGTGGAAATGGAGAAAGCTATCAATAATGTCACCACTACCTCACCCCCAAAAACATTGATTAGGAGGAATGTACAAATCCTGGTTTGGGAAATTGATGATTATTTTCTTGCCTGCAAATTTTACTTCTTTTCATTTGGAGTTAAGACATTTAAAGAGAACAAATGAAGGAGGAATAGTGAATCATACATGTGGTGACAAGATGGTATTTCATTTTGGGGACTGTAAATTATGTTACAAGCACAATACCTTTGGGCACATGATTTATCATCAAGTTCTGGAATAATGTCGAGAATCTGGATTCAGTTGGAGAACTTAAATTGAATCTGAAACAAACTATAGATGATAAAAAGAACAATTAACCACAGGCTTGATACAGACTTTATAAAGGAAGAAAATTCCTATTTTCTCCAAAAAATCATTGGTGACAAAATTACAGTTTAGAAAATGGATAAAAATTGAACTTGAAATTTTAACAAGACTATAATGTGATTGCAGAAATGTTGGCATTACTGAGAAAGTTCATAACAAAGTAGCAAAGACTCTAGGTCAAAAACAGTATTTGATGATATAATTCTTTAAAAGAATAAAAATATAATTGAATACTATTTAGATAATAATGAAAGGAATGTTCTTCTATAGCTCACTTAAGAAAAGCACATTGTGGAAGAGATAAAGCTATCGCTAAAGGGAATTTCAGAAGCAAATAAAACTTGATTTTGGTACATAGTTACACCAAAATCAGATCTCATAAATTCTTTCTTTTGGCCTACTTTATTAGTGCTTAGAACCACAAACAATCCAAAATTGATTATTTTGTTTTAATTGTTGTACACAAGGGATAAATGAACTAAAGAAGAAATGGCAGAAACCTTGAAGTAAATTTATTAGTTAATATATGCATTCATAATTTCAAATAAAAGTAACATTAAGTAATGATAACTACCAGTGACTAATTGTCATTTTTGTTGGCTGTCATTTACAAACATATGACCATATCATACAAAAATAAAAGTTTTCTATGAGTTCAATATTTTCTTTGTATTTGAATTCTATAGATGAAGAAACAGAGAATCAGATGTTTAATAATTAGAATCACTAACAATTTTTCAAATATACTGTCACAGTGATAAAAGAATACAGGTTTTATTTTAAAAATTACTAGCTTAACATACAATTTTTGTAGTTGATTCATGAATTAAAAAATAATGACTGATTGACAAAGTATATAAATTATTTTGGTCTCCCTCCTCAAACATATCAATATTCAATAGTATGGTAATTTTTCCTGAATCTCTCTTGATCTTCACAAGACATTAAATTAACAGTCAGCTGTGAATTTGGGGTAAGAAGGGGCATTGTTTGCATGTAGTTAGATGGGAAATTTGCCTTATAATTATGATAATTTAGGTAACAAATTAACGCCATTGAAAAAATGTTAGGAGTTGATAGTTTAAATACATCCATCAGTCAGAATCCATCAGTCAGAAGAATATTTAAACATTTTCACTGGTAAATGATTTTTTCCTGGAGAATTTTTCAATATATTTTATTAAATTGGCTTGTTATGATGGTGACAGGGTTTGTTTTGTACAGATGGGGGATATGTTTTTTTTTTTTCTTTTGATGTGTTCTGCAGCTATAAATGAAAACACAAATGAAACAGGCTTAAACACAAGGGAAATATGTTATGGTCACATAGGAAAATCAGTTGTATGATTATAAAATTTTTAAAGTCACAGACTCAGACTAGAAATCAAGTCTCATCTTTTTCTCCTACTTGGACTTGGTCATCTTCTGCATGCAGCAGGCAGGAACATTCTTGTTCATATGACAGTTGTAGGATACAAAGGAATTACAACTACACAAATCAATCAACAAAGGGGACAATAAGACAAGGTGCTCTGTCTTTTAAGCATATTTTACTTTGATGTAATTTTAAACTCACAAAAGTTCCAGAAATAGCAAAGGCAAACAAATGCACATCTGTGGATGCACTCTTTAATTTTAATGAAATTTAAGGACTTGGTTAATGTGGTTTCCATCATCTCTCACTTCAAAGCCCTAAAAATGACATCAAATAAATCACTTTTGCCAGATAAGGGAACATTCACAGGTTTTGAGGCTAGGATGTAGAAGTATTGAGGAACATTACTCTGCCCAGCACAGAAGGTTTGCTCTTTGCTATGGTATGTGTGAGCAATTCTGAGATAGCAATGCATGTATTCTAGCCATGACAAAATGAGTCCATGTGGTAATGATTAAAGGATGGACATTTCTCCCTACTGAGGAAGGATATTACAGATATCAAAACAGGAGAAAACACCCTGAGTGTGGTTGTGCACACCTGTAATCTCAGAACTTGGGAGGCTGACCCAGGAGGATCACAGGTGCAAGGTCAATCTCAGCCACTTAGCAAGACCATCAGCAACTTAGTGAGAACCCATTTCAAAATAAAAAAGTAAAATAGGGCTGGAGGTGTTGCTCAGAGGCAGAATGCCCCTAGGTTCAATCTCCAACACCACACACACACAAAAGGGGAAAACAAGACTGAGTTTATATTATGTTGGAATTGGAGGTACCAGTATAAACTCATGGTTTCATCATATTCCTCTATTATAAATTTACTGGTTTTCCTTCTGTAGCTAATAGGTAATTATTATGGAGATATTTTAGGCTGTCTAGATAAAAGTTTCATATCAAATTTTCACCCACTAATTTCAGTCAACATTAATTATTTTCTAAATCTATCATCCATTCTACATTAATTGATATTCTGTTCAGTAAAAAAGTATTTTTGTGTCCATTTTTACTTATTATTTACTTGCTTATTTATTTACTTAAATTAGTATGAACATACTGGTTCTATAATATTTAATTATTTACAGTTTTTGCCAATTTTGATGGTAAAATTGTCCCTGAATTTGCCAGGAGCACCCTTAGTTCAATAGTACACTTTCAACATATTCAAATGATTTTTAGCACTTTCATAATTTCTGGCCTAACAAGCATTTCCTTGAAGCCCATTTATGTGTTGAGTGTGTCAGAGTGTATGTGTATATGAAGAATGATATTTAGAAACAAAAATTCAAGATCTGAATGGATATATATATATATGTACATATTTCTGAATATATATATACATGTATATGTATATGTTTATATTCACCTATATGGATATATATATACACACAAAATTAGAGGTGTTTATATACATAAGATTATTTCTAAAATTATATCTATACATATGTAAAACCATAATTCAGCTATGAAGCCATCTGATGCTGGGTTTTTCTTTAATGGGAGAGTTTTTATTACTGATTCAATCTCCTTACTCATTATTCATCTTTCAGATGTCATTTTTCACAGAAATAGGAAAAATATTAAAATTCATATGAACCCACAAAAAGCTCCAAAAAGCCAAAGAAATCTTGAACAAAAAGAATGAAGCTGGAAGCATCACAGTCCCTGATTTAAAAATATATTTTAAACCTATTGTAAGCACACAACATGTTACTGTTATAAAAACACTTAGACCAATGGAATGATTATAGAACCCAGAAATAAACCCACTCATTTAGAGTAAGCTGATTTTTTAAAAAAAGTTGGCAAGAATGTACTTGAACCTCTTCAATAAAAGGTGTCTGTCGGGGAAACTGAAATAATTAGGTTCACCCTTATCTCTCACCACATACAAAAGTCAACTCAAAATCGATTAACGGCTTAAGTATAAGATCTGAAATTATAAATCTACTAGAAAAAAACATGGACAAAATGCTTCACAACATTGGCCGTGGCAAGGATTTTTTTGGATAAGAACCCAAAGTACAGGCAACAAAAGTAAAAGTAGACAGATGGGATTATTACATCAAACTAAAATGCTTCTGCAGCATAAGGGAAACAACAGAGTAAAGAAACAACCTATGGAATGACATAAAATATTTGGAAATCATAAATCTAATAGGTTAATATTTAAAATATTTAAGAAATGCAATAGCGAGAAAAAATTAATTCAATTCAATTCAATTTTAAAAATGGTTGGAAGGACCTATGAGAAATTTCTCATAAGAAGATGTACAAATACCAACAAGTTCATGAAAAAAAGCCCAAAGCCAGGCTTGGTGGTGCACACTTGTAATCCCAGTACTTTGGGAGGTGGAGACCAGAGGATCCGGGTTTGCGGCCAGCCTCAGCTCACTCGCTCTCTCTCTCTCCCCCTGTCTCCCCCTCTCTCTCCCTCTCTCTACCTAGTGAGGCCCTCCACAACTTTGTGAGACCCAGTTTCAAAATAAAGCATAAAAAAATAGGGCCGGGGGTGTAGCACAGAGGTAGAACACCCCTGGGTCCAATCCCCGGTACCACACACAAAAAAAAAGCTCAATAGCATTAATCATGAGAGAAATAAATATAAATAAAAACCACAATGAGATCACCCCACACCTGTCTAAATGACTATTTTCAAAAAGTTAGAAGATAAGTATTGGTGAAAATAAGGAAAAAAGGGATCCTTAGAATGCTGTTGGTGGAAATGTAAATTAGTATAGCCATTCTAGAAAACAATATAGAAGGGCCTCCAAAAGGATCTGAAATCAATATGCCCAAAAGATAGCTGTACTTCCATGTTCACTCCAACATTATTTACAATAGCCAACATATGGAATCAACCAAAAAGTCCATGATGCTTAAAAAACATGAAATACATACAATGGCATACTATCTAACTTTCAAACTAGTAAGAAAGAAAAGTAAGTTTTAAATAAAATATGTCAAATAATAAAATATCAAATAATAAAATAAAACAATAAAATAAAATATCTAGAATATACAGAGAACTTAAAAAAATCACCACTAAAAAAACAAATAAACCAATCAAAAAATGGTCAAGTGAACTAAATAGACACTTCACAGATACAAATGGCCCATAAATGTATGAAAAAATGTTCAACATCATTAGCAATCAGAGAGATGCAAATCAAAACTACCCTGAGATTTCACCTAACCTCAATTGGAATGGCAATCATTAAAAACACAAACAACAACAAAGGCGAGGATGTGGAGAAGTAGGAACTCTAACACACTGTTGGTGGGATTGCAAATTAGTGCAACCGCTTTGGAAAACAGTTTGGAGGATCCTCAGAAGAATGGGAATAAACCTACCGTATGACCCAGCAATACCACTTCTAGGCATCTACCCCAAAGAACTAAAACCCAACTACCAGACTAATGCATGTGTATCTATGTTTATAGCTGCACAATTCACAATTGCCAAACTTTGGAACCAGCCAAGGTGTCCATCAACAGATGAATGGATCACAAAACTAT
>PVJS01023442.1:12614-29690 GCA_004027185.1 Glis glis | reverse complement strand
TTTTTTTTTTTTTTGCGGTACCAGGGATTGAGCGCAGGGGCGTTCTACCTCTGCGCTACTCCCCCGGCCCTATTTTTTATACTTTATTTTGAAACCAGGTCTCACAAAGTTGCGGAGGGCCTCACTAAGTAGAGAGAGAGAGAGAGAGAGAGCTGAGGCTGGCCGCGAACCCGGATCCTCCAGTCTCCGTCTCCCAAAGTACTGGGATTACAAGTGTGCGCCACCACGCCCATATATTTTTTTAAGTGGCTCAAAATTCATTTATTCCAGGATGGAAGATGCTGTGGGCCTGGGGTCCATTCCTGGTGGCAGGGCGAAGCTGGAGGGCACGCTGCCATGAGATCTGGACCCTGGTCCCGAGCAACCACAGTGCAATGTGATCAAGGGACACATGCAAAGCGGAGCGAGGAGAGGAAGCCAGAGGTCAGCGCCATGGAAACAGTATCCTCTACGGGGCAGAGGGCAGGAAGCAGGTCGAGGGCCATGGCCTCCGACCATCGGGAACCAGCCGGTGGGGAAGGGACGTGACCAGCAAGAGGGACCTAGGCAAATAGTTCAGGATATGGGCTGGAGCACAGGGAGGATGCCAGGGGATTTTCGAATGGTGCACACCACGAGGTGTGGGAATGACCCCTCTTGCGTCAAAGTTTTACAAATGACCTTGCCAAGCTTTTCAAAGTTGTAGTATTTATGCCACTTAATCGTTTGAGTTAATAGGATGCTCCTACTTATTCAGAAACTTCACATAGATCTTGTGTGTGTGGGGGGGTGCTGGGGATTGAACCCGGGGGTTTTCTACCTCTGAGCTACACTGCAGCCCTATTTTATTTTTTATTCTGAAACAGAGTCTTACTAAGTTGCTATGGGTCTCCCTAAGTTGCTGAGGCTGGCCTCAAACCTGCGATCCTTCTGTCTCAGCCTCCCAAGTACTGGGATTACAGGCGTGCACCACCATGCCTGGCTCATATTGATCTTTAGATGTTCAAGACTGAAGTGAGCAGTCCTGGAACTTGAGTTCCGACACATTCCCTTTTGTTTTTTTGTTTTTTTTTTTAATTTTGCAACAGAGTCTCACTAAGTTGCTGAGGGTCTCCCTAAGTTGCTAAGGCTGACTTCGAACCTGCAATCCTCCGTCTCAGCCTCCCAATTCAATTTCTTCAATTCCTTGACTGAAAATGCCTCTGGGGACCCAACTCCATTAAAATGAAGATACACTGGTAGGCTGCATGAGCAGCATTGCTGAGCGTCCCACAGCCAAATGACTGGTTTTCTGCATATCACAAGGACTCAGCTGTACAAAGCCAACAGCTGCCTGGTTGTCCTCAGGCCAGACCAGGGTCTCCATCACGTCCTGGCCCCCTTCCCTCCTCCGGGCCACACTGTCCTGCCTTCTACCCCTTACGATCAGCAACAGCAGTCACTACACCCATGTATGCAGCCTTAGTATATGCGGATGCCTTCGTGCATAAGAGATGATTTAATCCTTGCAACAACCCCAAGGGTTAAGTAGTAGTCGTATCCCCATTTTGTGGATGCAGAAACCGAGGCTCATAAAGATTAAGTAACTTGCCCAGGGTCCCTTAACAAGGTCACAAGCAGCAGACCTGGGAGTTATATCCAAGTCTCTTTGACACCAAAGCCCAGACTTTCTGTCATCCTGCTAAAGTTCTAATAAGAATGAATTACAAGCTGGGCGTGGTGGCGCACACTTGTAATCCCAGTATTTGGGAGGCTGAGACCAGAAGATCCGGGTTTGTGGCCAGCCTCAACTACTTAGTGAGGCCCTCCGCAACTTAGTGAGACCCAGTTTCAAAATAAAGAATAAAAAATAGGACTGGGGTGGAGCTCGAAGGTAGAATGACTCTGGGTTCAATCCCAGTACTGCAAAAAAAGAAAAAAAAAGAATGAATTACAGCTAATGGTGAGCTAATGTACCCCAGGTAAGACGTTCTCTATTCTCAAGGATTTACATTTTGTTGTTGTTGTTACTGAAGGTTGAACCCAGAAGCATTCTACCTCTGAGCTACACCCTCAGCCCTATTTTATTTTTCACTTATTTTATTTTATTTTATTTGTTATTGTTTTGTTTGTTTGTTTTTGGTGCTGGAAATTGAATCCAGGGGCATTCTACCTCTGAGCCACACCCCTAACTATTTTACTTTTAATTTTGAATCAGGGTCTTGCTAATTTGCTGAGGGCCTCTCTAAGTTGCTGAGGCTGGTCTCAAACCTGCAAGACTCCTGTTTCAGCCTCCTGAGTACTGGGATTACAGGCCTGCGCCACCATGCTTGGCCAGGATTTTCATTTTAACATGCCGTATCGTCAGTGGTACAATTGACAAGGACAGGAGGCAGCGGGAGAGGAGCACTGGGTTAGAGGTTGGGAGTATCATATTAAGGTCAAGTGTGCTTCGGTAGCAGTATCCCTTTAGTATGATCCTAGTAGGTGATCCCAAAAGGTCAGTAGGCTCTGCCCCATCTCCCCCAGAAAGATCTGGAAGGATAGCCAGCCCAGGGCTGCCTGGGCTCCCTGCCAAACCTATTTTCAGAACCTGCACACGTATTTGGCCAACCTTCTTATCCACTTGCCCTTGGGCTGGAACCTCGGGGACCCACACAGCCAGGTGTTTAGAGCGTTCTCTTCCAGTCCATCCCCCGTCCCTCCACTTTAACCTTCCTCTTCCTCCATCTTTTCCGTCCTCTGGCACACGTGATGCCGCTAAGAACAACAGCAAACACTTAGATCTATCGACTGTCCAAACAGCCTACCTACAGGACTTCATCCGATTCTCCTTTCCTCAGCATTTCAGAATTTTTTGTGTCACAATCCTCTTTTTTATTGGTGGCGATGGTGCTGGGGATTGAACCCAGGGGTGTTCTACCTCTGAGCTACACCCCCAGCTCTATTTATTTTTTATTTGGAAACAGGGTCTTGCTAAGTTGCTGAGGGTCTTGCTGAGTTGCCGAGGCTGTCCTTGAAGTACTATCCTTCTGTCCCAGCCTCCTAAGTACAGGGATTACAGGCGTGCACCACCGTGCCTGGCTCCACAGTTTTCTTTGTTCTCATCCCAAAGTGTGTATCTAGGTTCCTTACATTTCTTCTACTTCTGATAACAATGTTTCTGACAACAAAGTGTGTCCCCAGAATATGGCCTCTTAGTCAAGAAGTACACTGTTGAGTTCTTTCCTAAATTCCCGTCATCTCTGCTCTGCCCCTCTTCTCTCCACTCAACTTCTCCCAAGTAACCTGCTTGTCGCATTTGCTGTGTTTTCTAGAACTTTCCAGGTGCTTGCCTGTGAACTTAATTCTGTTTCCTCCCGCTACCTTTCTTTCCTCTCTACCACATATTTGCAGCATTGTGATTGTCCCTCAAAATTGGCTCCAAATGTGTCTCCTTCGATTTATTTATCTTTGAGGAGGAAGGTCAGCAGCCCTGAAACCCCGTGCTGACACAGAAGCGTCCCAATCTCCATCCCACTGTGGACTAACTTGTCAACCGGGAATGGCCTTCAAACGATGAGGGTTGCACCCCACACTCAATCACTCCCAGCACACGGGGGCAGGCCTGTGGGCCACACTGAGGCGGCAGACAGAAGCCACTCTGTCTTTTCCTCTTCCCTCTGTCCTCTCTGGGAGAAGAAGAAAAGCACGCAACAGAGTTCCACGAAGCTGGCAGGGCCAAAGGACGGAACAAGGGAACATCTTCACAGAACACCGCCAGTGCCGGTAACACGCACACCACCATCTTCCTGCTCTGATGAATAGGAGGTGCGCTGAAAGTAGAGATCATAAATTTGGGAGCCAAGGGGAAATGACTTAGATTTAATAGAACAAACTGCTACATGAAATCTGTCTGATTAAAGTTAATTAAAGAAAGTGGAAATGGTCATCTATTAACAGAACCTAGCCTTCCAAGGAATAGTTTGTGAATACAAATCCATTCGCAGATACACACAGGAATTGCAGTACTTAAGTATTTAAGTACAACATCTTTTGGTCTGAGGTAAGACCCACAGAGAGTTTTTCCTGATTTGTTCATACAAAAAACATTATAAAGCTACAGAATCAAATGATATTTTATTGTATGATTAATGTATGCTATCTATTTTAAAGAGTAAAATTTTATAAAATTTCCCCTATGTCAAATAACTGGCACCCACTTACATACAGAGCATCTTGTTTTTGTTTTTGTTTTTTTGCGGTACCGGGGATTGAACGCAGGGGCGTTCTACCTCTGCGCTACACCCCCGGCCCTATTTTTTATGCTTTATTTTGAAACCGGGTCTCACGAGGTTGCGGAGGGCCTCACTAAGTAGAGAGAGAGAGAGAGAGAGAGAGAGGGAGAGAGAGACAGGGAGAGAGCTGAGGCTGGCCGCGAACCCGGATCCTCCGGTCTCCACCTCCCAAAGTACTGGGATTACAAGCGTGCGCCACCACGCCCGGCCGAGCATCTTGTTTTCATGCTATCTATTCCATCCTCTTCTGGACAGTCAATGCAGGACATTATTTTAGAAGGTTATTATCCAAACCAGGCATGGTAGCACACGTCTATAATCCCAATGCTTGGGAGGCTGAGACAGGAGGATTGCAGGTTCAAGGCCAGCATGTGGTAACTTGGTGAGACCCTTTTTCAAAAGAAAAATATTTAAAGGGCTGGGGATAAATTCAGAGTAAAATACCCCTGGGTTCCATCCTCAGCACTACAGGAAAAGAAAAAAGGACATTAAAGAACCCCTTATAGACGTCTGTCTTCCAGATCACTAATAATAGAGCAAGATCATCTTTTTTAGTATTTAAAAATAAAAAGAGAACAATATAAGCTCAAAGGCAGAGATAGTTATCCATGCAGTCTCAAATCATTTTAGAAAAAGTGAGTCTTCTTTTGAATATAGTCTTTCATGAATTTTATATTTAAATTATGCTTTTTTTTTTTAATCTTCAAACTCACCAACTGACGGATCCCAGACTATACTAGTTGCTCGTCTGGATTTAGAAGAATGGAGTCATTAGTCTGAGATGTGGGTAGCACTCCTTTGAATAGTTTCTGTTCTTACTGAGGGCTGAGGCTCTGGGGTGCAGGAGCCAAAGGAATAATTAAAGATGAAGAGAGAAGGGAAAAAGGAGTTTTTTCAACCAAGCTACCTAAGCCGAAAAGATGGCTTTGAACCATACCACAAAGTTTGCAAAGCAAATCACTATACACTAGTCTAAAACATTAGGAAAAAATGCTGCCATAGGTCTTTTTTTTATTTTTAAAATTTGGAACAATGTCTTGCTAAGTTACCATGTGCTGGACTCAAACCTGCGATCCTCCTGTCTCCGTCTTCCAAGTACTGGAATTACAGGCGCGCACCACTATGTCTAGCCGTCACAGGTCCTAATTGCTATAAAATACACACAGAAAGCGTGCGTCTGTTTATCTGTTTATAGAATCAGAATGGAAAGCTCTACGGCTTAACGGCAGCGTCTGGAACCTTCCCGGGAGCAGCCTTGGCTGTGGATGCCGTAGGTCTCAGCCTTCTCTTCCTAGCTCTATTCGCACATGCTCCCGGTGGTAGCACAAACTGAAATCGTTGGTTCGAAAAGCATGTTGACAATCTAAAATGAGTGTCATGACGCTTTCTGCCCTTCGACACACAAATTAGTCTTCTGAGAACTTATCCTAAGGGAATGGAAAAACAAATGCACAATGATTTCCACGGCCATTTTATTTTCAAAGGCCAAATCTTGCCCATAAACTGGAACATCTAACAATACAGAAAGGGTTGAGAAAATGAGATAGAACCACTGTGCAAAATCTGGTCCAGTCGTTAGGGACGTAGGCTGTGCAGTAACACGCAAAACAAATCTTAAAGCACAGGCTGGGCATTCAGCTCTTCTCTCATCTTGGAACCCATGGTAGAACCCTCAAGGGAACCTGGTGGCTCGCTCTTCGGTTCCACCCATAGGGGGCGCTAGAGGGAGATGGGGGCCTGGGGCTGGGGCCCTTTCTGTCTGCTGTCCGTCTTGTCAGTTACCCACCAGGGCCTTCACTCTGGGAGTGTGTTTGGCTCCACCAGCAGTTGGTTCTAGAACCAGCCTCGTCACCCCTCACTCCCCTCAGAATATCAGGAGGAGCTCTGGTGAGGCCACCTCACAAGGTCCCAGTTGTGAGGTCCCGGTTCTGCAGCAACCTTCCCCTCAAGCTTCTAGGTTCTGAGTGTGCCAACTTCGCTCTGATCCTCCAGCCCTAGGGGTGGTAGCTATTCCTACACTTATTATACTGGTTGCATTTGGGGTCTTCGTTATGTGTTTTTACTTCCCCAGTATCTGTTTAACAAATCCTTATACTAAATTCTCTCTGCCAAGGCATTAGTGTTGTTTCTGTTGTCTGACTGTTAAAAACAAAAATTCAGGGAGCAGGGCATGGTGGTGCACGCCTGTAATCCCAGTACTTGGGAGGCTAAGATAGGAGGATCGCAGGTTCAAAACCAGCCTCAGCAACTTAGACTGTCAGCACCCTAGCAAGATCCTGTTTCAAAAACAAAAAGTAAAAAGGTCTGGGGGTGTATCTTGGAGATAGTATGCCCTGGGATTCAGTTCCCAGTAACACACACACACACACACACACACACACACACACACCAGAGAATGAACGTGTATGTGTGCTGAATATGACCATATGTAACTATGTAAACAGTTGTTGTATATAAAAAAGTATTGGAAGGAAGTTTACCAAAATCCTTCAGTTGTATTAGACCTGGTGTTAGGTTTATGAGTGATTTATTTATTTATTTATTTTTCTCTCTGCATCCCTTTCTTTTTGAGGGTTTTTTTTCTCTCCGCATCCTTTCTTTTTGAGGGTTTTTTTTCTCTCCGCATCCTTTCTTTTTGAGGGGTTGGAGGGTGCTGGGAATGGAACCCGGAGCCTTGTGCATGCTAGACAAGTGCTCTACCACCGAGCTACATCTTCAGTTCCAATTCCTACTTCATACCTGGGCCTGGCATATCACTGCCTGCCCCCCACCGCGGTGCGGAATGGGTCACGGGGAACGGAGAGGGTTCGGGAAGAGGCAGGATTGACATGGGTGGGAGGGAGGGCGGCCCTGGGGTGGGTGGGGTGAGGCACCATCTGGCAGGAGAACATATAACACCAGGCGACATATGTTCTCCACACTTGCTCATTCCAGCGGGGGCCATCAATCACTCTAAATAAGATGTCTGCTCATTCTCCTAATTCCACATGAACCTTGCGTGGTCCGCGGGTCAGCTTCTCTGGGTTCTCCCTCCATGTCGCCCTGGTCGAATGCACTTACTTTCTAGTAATAAACAGATTCAGCGGCTCAGTCAGGGCAGCCGCTCTATCTTTGATATGAACCTTCCTGCTCTTTTCCTTCTGTTTGCTGTTCCTTATCAATTAAATACATACAGGACATCGGAGTGGGGGAACATTGTGCCCATACTATGATCTATTCTCAGCTCTAGAGTAAAATAAATTCTCACTCTCCTTTGGTGCTCTCTGTGGCAAACATTCATCCTAGCTAAGATTCTAAAACTCCATTACAATGATGGTTGGACCAAACTGCCTGGAGATGAACCCAGGTGTACACTTTAATATCTTTATCATCCCCCCTCCCCTGATGATAAAGGGACTCTATCCATAAAATTACAAGCACTTTAGAAACGAGTAAAGCGGAAATTGAAGGTTTCCCACAATGAGCAGCGGAGGTGTTGGGGATGGGATAAGGGAGAGGGTTCAGCTGAGCATGATACCTGGTAATTAATAGTGGGTTCACCTGTTGACATGACTAAGTCAGCAGGGCTACTTCAAAATGCTCTGTATCTGGGCAGGCAAAGCCCCCAAAACAATCTTCATAATAAAATGTGCTAAGGACGGTGATGGAGGACCGAGAAGAAAACGAAGCAGGGAAGGGCTGGGTGGGACGGAAGGCTGGCTCTAACCGTGGCTCCCTATTACCATGCTTAGCATTCAAACAAGACAACAACCATTTATACCCCACCGCATTTCAAAATATATAAGGTAGAAGAAGAGAAAGTAAAAGCAAACATATTGAGAAGTTGAGACAAGAGAATTCAGGATAGGAGAAATAGGATCAGTGCACGAGTGAGGTTGGTCTAAAACTAAAATTTGAAGAAATGGCACACAGAAATATATGGAAGTGTTCCTATGCACTGGTGAACATAGGCCACAAGTTTGGCTCTACCTCCCACCAAAAAAAAAAAGCAATTCTGTTCATATTGTCAATTATATAAATATACAACCCAAATTGCTCAAGTGAAGCATGATGCTTCCTGCTACGGACACTGTTGACATTTGCTTCATGGATCTTCATAGAGAATGCGCTGAGAGATACAGTGAGAAGTGTCTTGATGGGTGTTTTAAACTAAATGAAGGCAGCAAGCTTTATTAAGATATTTCTTATATCACTAGTCAAAGGCGACTGAAGTCAAAACTCTATCACTCAATTCAGCAAAGGAAACTTGTAAAAATCATGTGCTATGAGTGTGTAACTTATCCTGGGGAAATTTTTAGAGTAGTAATTTTTAACTTCTGGGGAGTTGTGGATTACTTTGGAAAACTTTCCATTCATTCTTTTTTTGGGGGGGGGTGCTGGGGATTGAGCTAGGAGCGTTCTACCCCTGACAGGGTCTAAGTTGCGAGGGTCTTGCTAAGTTGATGAAGCTGACCTTGAACCTGTGATCCTCCTAGCTCAGCCTCCCAAGTAGTGGGATTACAGGTGTGTGCCACCACACCTGACTCCATTCATTCATTCATTCATTCATTCATTCATTTTTAAAAACATATATGTATGAAGACTTCATTCCCTTTCAAGCTGTGATGGCCATGGAAACATGTTTCTTAGATCTCCTGCTACAGGAACCCCAGTTATGCCATTTCAGGATCTACTGCCATGTCCACAGCAAGACCAGCGTCCCCCAAGCTGCTCCCAGTCCCAGCCAAAGACTGAGCACCATGGAGGTGATGGCGTGGGCCATTCCTACAGGGAGCAAGAGTCGACAAGTGGGCTACTTTGGCTCAATAACTCACCACAGGCCTGTCCAAAGACTTCTTAGGCCTCTACTGTTATCTGAGATTCTTCCCACCTGGTCTTCTCCCTTCCTTTTGTCCCTTCACGAGGTTCAGACTTGCATTGTGTTGGAAAGTTCTCCCTGCCTCCTCCTGCTCTGTCCTTTCTTCTCCACAGGTGCTCTTCCCAGCAAATCTCTTTTGCATCTAATCACATTTTGGCATCTGCTTTTCCAAGGAGGCAAACTAACCTCCACACACTGAGGATGCAATGGTTACCATGACAGCCAGGGATCCTGCTTGCTTGGAGAGATGGACCACAGACGAGGTAACACATGCATAACTGAGATGCTCCCCCCGGTAGTAATTGGTACCCTGGAGAAAGCCAGACAGGGCTCTGTGATGGAAATGGGGGAGCCTGCTTTAGATGGGCGGCCGGGGATGGCCTCGTTTATGAAGCTGATCTGGTATCTGAGTGTCAGGCACAGTGAGACAGGGCAGAAGGAGTTTGGCATGATCGAGGTCTGAAGTTGTATGTTTCAAGCGGAGTGAAGGCACGGGCGTGGAGGGCGGGAGAGGCAGTGTGGGTCAGGGAGGAGTTTGGATTTTATGCTAAGTGTGATGGGGAAAATAAGATGTGGTGTACACTCAGGGGACTCGCAGACCTCTTCAAATTTCCCCACAGGATATAGACTTATATAGACATAAGTGGAATGCATATGTTTTGTGCAATTTTTCATAAATATTGTGTCTCCTTTTTGAAAAAATGTTTACTTTGGAAAACATTCTACATCTTTACTGCTAAAAAATGCTAAATATACAGAAAAACACAAAGAAGAAAGTAAAATGATCTCAAATCTCGTTACATAGGAATGATTATTGAAACTATTTGGATGAATATCCCTCCAATCATGTTTCTATCTTTCATGCTGATGCAAATAGATGTGAGTGCACACTTCTATACATCCTGTATATATGTATTTACTATGTATGACATTTTTCGTAGTTGTTAGTGGGGATTGGACTCAGGGGTGCTTTACCACTGAGCTATATACCCGGCTCTTTTTATTTTGTTTTGGGTTTTTTTTTTTTTGCAGTACTGGGGATTGAACCCAGGAGCATTCTACCTCCGAGCTACACCCCTAGCCCTATTTTTTATTCTTTGTTTTGAAACAGGGTCTCACTAAGTTGTGGAGGGCTTCACTAAGTAGCTGAGGCTGGCTGCAAACCTACAATTCTCCTGTCTCAGCCTCCCAAGTACTGGGATTACAAGCGTGCACTACCACACCCGGCTTACTTTTTATTTTGAGACAAGGTCTTGCTATGTTGCCCAGGCTGGCCTCGAACTTGCAATCTTCCTGCCTTGGTTCTGCTGAATAGCTGGGATCATAGGTGTTGGCTACCGCTCCCTTTCCACATGCATGCTATTTTGACACTTGCTTTTTTTTTAATCACACCTGAAGATGTTCTGGACATATACAGTATTTCATGGATTCTAAACGTTAGTTTTTTAAAATAGCTTGTATCCCAGGAATTGAGCCGCAGCTTTCAGTCCACGCGCCGTGCCTGGCCAGGCAGCAGTCACTGTAGGCACATTCACCACGACATCCAAATCTATAGGAGGGGGCTGATAGCTTAGGAGAAATCCATGAGCAAGAGGCGAGTTTTCTTTTATCACTTAGGGAAAAAGTTATCGAGATCAAAGCGTGAGATGCAGTGTTTGGAAGTGAATCTGAAACGGTTCATCAGTATTCTCAAAGGGGAGTCCAGAGAGCTGTCATGGGAGCCGCTGGCTTCCTCTCCTATGAATTCTTAAGAAAGCCAGCATCCGAACACTCTGGATGGCACTGAGGACAGTAATGTGTAAAATACACGGGCACCAATGACTCTGAGCTAACACGCATTCAGAAGAGTTAGACTCTACGTGGGAAGTTTCCAGAACATATTAACCAATTTGTTATGCATATAATTTATTATGCATATATATTTATTATGCTCATATATACTTATTACGCATATATGCATATATATGTACTAGGGATTGAACCCAGGTGTATTCTACCTCTGAGCTACACCCTCAGGCCCTCTTATTTTTTATTTTGAAACAGGGTCTACCTAAGTTGCTGAGGGTCTCACTAAGTTGCTGAGGCTAGCATTGAACCTGCAATCCTCCTGTCTTAATTTCCCAAGTATTGGAATTACAGGCATGCACCATCACACCAGGCTTATATTTTTCTTTCATGTATGCACAAGAGTGATACATAACTAAAATATGCCTAAATCTAATAGAGTTAGTAAGCACAAAATGAAAATTCTAGGAAACTAGGAAGCTTGTGTCATTAATTGATAGCATTTCTTTCTTTCTTAGTATCATAAAATAATGACGCATCTTAAAAATGATGTTAACTTCGATTTGGCGAAAAGCATTAGAGTCTCCCTTGGCCCACTTTAGCGTTGCTTCACAGAGCCTGTGTGTTGTATTTTGTAACTTATGCGATCATCCCTCTGATGATGGACATTTAGGTCATTCCAGTTTTTCACTGATATACACAGTGCTGTCGTCAACGGTCTTGTGTGTACATCCTGCCACACGTGTATGATTTTTTTTCCCTTTAGGGTAATAAAGAAAATTTTTATACGTGTCAGGTTGCAGGGATTTTGAGATGCTACACCTTGACTGGTTGTCCCTGATGTAGGACCATTTCAGGAGGCTAGGGACCAAAACCTTTCATTGTCAGCAAGCTGTGGAAGGGGTGACAGTCTCTTATGGGAATCTGAGCAATCCAAAGGAGACTTGTCCTACCTGGAAGCCAGTCGCCTCTTCTTGGAGGATATTGAAAGGGAATCTAAGCCAGGCGCAGTGGCACACGCCTGAAATCTCAGTACTTAGGAGGCTGAGACAGGAGGATCGCAGGCTCGAGGCTAGCCTCAGCAACTTACTGAGACCCTGTTTAAAAATAAAAAATAAAAAGACCTGGGAGTGTAGTTTGGAGGGTTCGATCCCAAGTATCAAAAAAAAAAAAAGTGGGAGGGAATCTGTGAGCACCATAAGATTGACCAGAGTTCATTCATTCATTCATTCATTCATTCATCCATCTATTCACTAATCCATTCATTCATTCACTAATCCATTCATTCATTCACTAATTCATTCATTCATTCATTCCATAATGTTACTTTGTGAAAGCCATTGAGCTAAGTGACAGCACGGAAACAGCCCCCACCCTCTGGGAAATTACTGTGCCTCGTGACCCACGTTAAGGAGTTTGAACTTTATCACAAAAAGAATCTTTTGCTTCATGCCGTAACCCCCACAGTATTATATTAAAAGGCTCTAAGCAGAGGAGTGACACAATCAGATTGATTGAGTTTGTCTGAATCAAAAAGCCTGACATTTGATAGAGTTGAACAGGTGGTGGGAACGGGAGCCCGACATTTGGAGCCATCTGTCTGAAGACAGGGAGTCTTCCCTGGGAGTTGCATTTAGCCAAAGCTTCTGAATCAAATGTATTCTGTGGGGAACGTTGCTGAGTCCTAGTTAGGAAATAGCTTGAAACCCATCAAGTTTGGGTGCAGCTCACCTGGGTTTGTAAGTTAGAAAAAGGAGCCTTCGGAGTGGCCAGCAGGCGAGCTGCTGGGTGCCCCCCATGTTCATTCCTTGGTGAACTCAGACGCAGAACCCTCACTCTTGGCCTTCTAATATGCAATACCTTGTGCCCAGACGAATGGGGGTTGAACCCGGGGCATTCTACCTCTGAGCTACATCTCCAGGCCTTTTTATTTTTTATTTTGAAACAGGGTCTCGCTAAGTTGCTGAGGCTGGCCTCGAACCTGTGATCCTCCTGTCTCAGCCTCCCAAGTCCTGGGATTACAGGCGTGTGCCACCATGCCCGACTTAGACAACTTCTTTTACCTAACTCAGGCTGCTCATTAAGCCTCAGCTGTAATGTCATTTACTCCAAGAACTACGGCCTAGGAGAGGCCAGATGCTGTGGCTATATGACCCATGGCACAGTACATCTGCCAGCTATTTAGCACACTTTCAAAAAAGTCTCTCGGAGGGCCATAACCATATGGTTGTACAGGCCGTGCCCGGCAGTGGGACACCGTTTACACCAGAGTCCACGTAAAGAATGGCCACTCAAGTTGGGACCCTCGCAGCCTGTGCCGCTGTGCATTCCCACCTGGACTGCTTATTTTACTGCGTGTCTTCCCCATTCAATCGTCAACTCCAGAAAGACTTGGACCATGCTTTTCGTGCTCACGATTTCATTCCCAATACCTAGCACTATTGCTGATAATTAAGTCCTTAACCTTTTTATTAAAATAACACATGTGTCCTTGTTAATGCGTACAATGGTGAAATGTGACATTCCCAATTGGATTTATCATACCTAAAGCTAGACTTAAATTAGTAAGTTCCTGCCAGGCGTGGTGGCACACGCTTGTAATCCCAGTACTTTGGGAGGCGGAGACCGGAGGATCCGGGTTCGTGGCCAGCCTCAGCTCTCTTGCTCTCCCTGTCTCTCTCTCTCTCTCTCTCTCTCTCTCTCTTTCTCTCTCCTTAATGAGGCCCTCTGCAACTTCGTAAGACCCGGTTTCAAGATAAAGTATAAAAAATAGGGCTAGGGGTGTAGCATGGCGGTAGAACGCCCCTGTGTTCAATCCCCAGTACCGCAAAAAAAAAAAAAAGTAAGTTCCTCAGTGGGACCTTTCCGGTTTTGATTTACATAGTGCTGTATCAACATGAAAAGCTCTTCCCCCTCCATCTCCTCATCCCCTCCATCCAACTCCACACTAGAAGGGCGAGTCTTACTTTGCAGGTACAAGGACCAAAGCCAGCTTTCAGAGCTCAGCAAACCAATGACAGGGGCGAAAGGCAAAACCTCTTCCTCGAGGTAGTCTAGAAATAATCCCTTTTCAAAAGTTACTCCCAAGCCAGGAGTGATGGCTCATGCCTGTAATCTCGGTACTTGGGAGGCTGAGACAGGTTGGATCTCAGGTTTGAGGCCCGCCTCAGCAATTTAGTGAGACTCTCAGCAACGTAGCCAGACCTCGTTTCAAAAAAAAGGGGGGGGGGCGTGGGAGTGTAGATCAGAGGTAGAATGCCCCTGGATTCAATCCCCAGTAAAACACACACACACACACACACACACACACACACACACACCACCACCACCACCACCACCACCACCACCACCGCCACATAGTTTTACCCAGTGACATAGGCTGACCTGACTGCCCCTCCCGCCTCTCCTGCAAGGAATTCTGGGAAGTGAAGTCTTTTTACTGGGAGCATTGCTGATAATGAGGGAGGATGGATGTTATATGGACAACAAGCAGTCCTGTCACAGACTCTAAAAGAAGGTCCCAGCAAATGTCCAACTGAGGACCGATGATCAGTTTCTACCCACTTAGCTCAGAATATCTACATATAAATGAAGGCTGTTTTTTAGGGGGACGAGGGGCCTCTTGTGCTGGCTACTAGGGTTGAACAAGGACAAATCATCTTCCACATCTTTATGCCTACAGGTTCTGCACATGCCTAAATCTGGAGAAATTTTCCGTTTTAGTGAATACAGCCAACTCTAAGACCATGGCCCAGGAGGAGGGCCTCCTCACCTCCCACGTGGCTCAGGCAGGATGCCAGCATCTGTCCCCAGAGATAACTGCAGACTAATGATATCGGGAAGCAGAAGAGATAGCGTGTCCCTTCACGAGGGCAATGCAAGAATTCAGAAAAATCGTGTCCTGCCTCCTCCTGTAACTCAGCTACTAGCTGAGTTACTAGCTACTTCATAATGTAAAGCAAAAGCAAAGCAAAGAAAACAAACAACATATGTGGAAGGCATATGGAGAGAGGGAGAAGAGTGCCAGTGTTAGGGTTTGCACTTGGAATGGCCCCCAAAAGACTCATGTGTTGAAAGATGTCCCCAGTGCAGGGCTCTAATCTCATTGGTGGATGAATCCAAGGAAGGATTAATAATTTGAATGAATATTCTGGGTGGTAATTTAGGCAAGTGGGGTGTGGCTGGAAGAGGAAAGTCACTGGAGATGGGGCCTTGGGGGCTATATCTGTCAGTGGTCACTTCCTGTCACTCTCTTAGCTCTGGCCACCATTGAGTAGAGCTCAGCTGTCCTCTCCCACACTGTGCCGCCATGATATCTGTCTTGGAGTCAGCCAACTATGGACCGTACCTCTGAAACCATGAACCAAATAAACCTTTCCTCCTCTATGTTGTTTGTATCAGGTATTTTGGTCACGCTGATGGAAAAGGGGACTAAAACAACCAGTTAGAAGAGACTTTGGGTTGGGCTCACATTGGTTCAAGGAAACAGCAAGGTGATGATTATGTTTAAATAGCAGTTGGAAATATGGAAATGCTGTGGGTGCCAGAGAAAGGATTTGTTAGCTAAGAGAGCACAGAGGTAAGAGAAATAAGTAACAAAATTGGGGGCAGTTTCATCTATGACTATCCACTTACCTGGCTATGTAAAATAGCCAGAACCAAAAGGCCTTCTGGTCAACCATGTCTTCAAGGACCTGATCGATGAACAAGTATCCATCCATCTGAAAAGCAAGAGGAATTATCTGCAACTAAGAAACACCCAACAAAGGTGCTATGCCATGATAAATCCTCGGTAGCAAATGTGCTAAGGACATGTGTTTAAACACGCCATCACTTACAAAACACTGCCATTGAGAAATGATTTCTTCCATCTGAAATTAAAATTTACAATTTAATAGAACCCACTCTGCTGAAAAGGCCATTTATCCAATAAGGAAGTTATTTCATTGCAACATGAATCATCTCAAATTCATATTTTCTCCAGCGGATAACTCTGCCCCCCCCACTTTGCTTTTTCATGTATATGGTCTTCAACAGGAAATGAATGACTTTTCGAGAGTTGTAGCCTCACTAATTCTCTAAGACGGAACTCAGACATGTGATGGGCTTTATGGCTTCCCCACAGCGCCATCGTCACTGGTGTAAATGACGGCATTGTCCTCGAGTGCCATGAAACCGGCGTTAATGAAAATGACCAGGCTGTTGAGCCTGAATGCTAATGGAATTCAAGGGAAAAGCCTCATTTGTGAGCAGCTTGTATAATTGGCCAATCCTGACTGACATTCCGTACTGCAACAGTGACAGACCCAATTCCCCAAATTCAAATAACAGTGTAAGCCTGTTGAGGAAAATGAGTAATCCTTGCTCTGCTAGACACCTCAGTCTGCATTAAACATCCTGAAGAATGCTCTTCAATCTATGACTATTTGCAATTAGCAATCAAGTCTTTGCTCTGGCAAAAACTGTCACCAAAGGAATTCTTCGTATATATCAACAGTCTTTGTTCATAGCGAGATATGTTCTTCCCAGTACATGTAGTTTCCCTTTCCTACCACAGCCAAGATGGGAAATAAATGACACAGGTGTCCCCAGGCCCTCACCCTTCCTCCAGAACGGGCGTCACCGTTCAGCGCTGGCACACTCTCTTGCTGAGCCCAGACCCGCTTTCTGGAGACGACATTTCAATGAGCAGCAGGTCGGTGGGTGCTCAGGTAAAACCTACTTGCCCTTCCTGTGCCAGAAAGGAGCTCTTCAAGCCTGCTTTCGAAAGTTAGTTGTGGGGGGAAAAAAGTTAGTTGTGTTACATGTATATAAAATATTTTTTACTACTGTCAAAAGTGTATTTCTCAATCGGCTGTCACAAAACCAGATATAATTTTAAGATAGCTAAATTAAAATACCCTCAACATTTTAAATTCACATATGTCAAAGATAAAGTGTGACACAGCTTCCTAAGTGATAAGAACATGACTGAGATTGTTTGTAAATATTTTTTGTATGATGGAGTAAGCCAATAAAATACAATTTGTTTTATTGACCTGAGAAATATTAGCTTCTGAGAGGTTGACTCATCGGATTTTAACACTGTCCTTTTGGCCACAGTGGTAGCTATTGCACATCACACACCTTCAAAAAGTATCCTTATAGCCGGGCGTGGTGGCGCATGCTTGTAATCCCAGTACTTTGGGAGGCGGAGAC
>PVJS01023442.1:0-12514 GCA_004027185.1 Glis glis | reverse complement strand
GCAGCATCGTTAGTTGGGTAAAACGTGTCGTGACGGCTCAAGTATAGATGCGGAGCCAGGCTTTGCAATGTTCTTAACAAGTCCATTCCCCACAAGCTCTTCCCCCAGAGGAGGGCGAGCTCCGGCTCTGCGCAGCCATCAGCCCCAAAGGCTGGTTCCTTCATTTATTTCCATTGGAACAGCGGACTGCTAAGGCCAGGGTTAGCGAAAGCTTGCCCAGCTGGCAGAGAAACCAACCCCAGCATGACTGGAAGGTTCCTTAGCCTCTTCTTCTGTTCTTGACCTGGGGACTAATTGCTCCCTGTGATGTGAAAGATGTCAGGAGAAATGTCCCCCGTGGCTGCTTGCTCTGGGATGCCTGCTAGGGGACCAGCTGCATTGCTTTCTCCCCATCTCTTCTCTGTTGATCCAAGGAAACAAGAGAATAGACATAGGAGACATGATGCGTTCACTTGAATAAAAGATGTGTGCACAAGAGAAAGTATCACACGCGCTGGGACATAAGTCAACTCTTCATGGTTAAACAAAACACAAACCTTCTCTCCCTTTGCAGCCAACTTGCCAGCTGTTCGCTGAGTTCTCTTTCCTCTGCTACATGAGCATAAAATCACGTAGGAGCAGAACCCTCGCTTCCTGGCAGGAACAGCTGCCTGACATGCCGAGTTGCATCTGGGGAAAGAACAGGGAATGGGGTGAGCCCACCGTTAGCGCTGCCGGGGGACTTAGGAGGATGTGGCGCCTTAGTGTATCTGCAGAATGGGGTGAGGATTCTTGCCCCACCTGCTTCGTAGCACTAAGGGAGCAAGGGAGCGAATGACGTGACCTCATAAATGTACGAGTGTTTTATCAGTTACGGGAGGAGTCCCCAAAGAGCCACCGCACCATTACATATTTTATTCTTATTGGCTTCACCATCGATTTCTAACTGACAGACTTCAGGACATGAGGCTCTTTCTTTGGATTCAAGCGAGATATAAGAGAAACATAGATATAGGGCAATTCTGTCAAACTTCCCTTTTAGCTTATTTCTAACTACCACCTACTTATAGTTTTTGACCTGGCTCAGCATTAAAAAATAATTGTAGTTTTCTATTTAAAAAGTGCATTTAAATCACAGACATACACACATGTTCAAGCTTTCGGTCTGGATGGGACCCAGTTGTTTGTACTTTTTTTAAATGCTAGTAGTAATTTGTGTGTGTGTGTGTGTGTGTGTGTGTGTGTGTATGTGTGTGTGTGTGTGTGTGTGAGAGAGAGAGAGAGAGAGAGAGAGAGAGAGGAGAAGAGAGGGGATTGAACCCAGGGGCTTTCAACTTCTAAGCTATGCCCCAGCCTTATTTTCTATTTTTATATTGAAACAGGGTCTCTCTAAGTTGCTGAGGGTCTTGCTAAATTGCTGAGGCTGGCTGAACCTCTGATCCTCCTATCTCAGCCTCCCAAGTGTTGGGATTACAGGTGTGCGCCACCGTGCCTGGCAATTCTAGCAGTGATCCTGATGTCGAGCAGGGTGGAGAACCAGAAGCACACATCGATTCAGGATGGCTGTATCACTGTTCCACTCCTGTCGGGTCCCACATTTCTCCTGTGCACAGGTCTGGGTCCAATGGGCAATGAGGTTGTGACATTCCACTGCCTTGGCCCATGTCTCTGTCTCTGTCTCTGTCTCTGTCTCTCTGTCTCTCTCTCTCTGTACTGGGGATTGAACCCAGGGGAATTCTACCTCCAAGCTATACCCCCAACCTTTTTTTTTTTTATCAGGGTCTCAGAAAGTTGCTAAGGGTCTCTCCAAGTTGCCAAGGCTGGCCTCAAACCTGCAATCCTCCTGTCTCAGCCTCCCAAGTACTGGAATTCCAGGTGTGCACCGCCATGCCCGGCTTCTCCCTCCTCTTTGTATCTTCCCAGGTGAAGCAGGGGACCTGAATAACCTGAGCGTCAAGTCTACCCACACCCACCTCCTCTTTCTCTAATGAATTGTGATGAGGGTTGCAGAGGGAACCACCCGGAGTGAAAGGTTGGCTCCATCTTTTAGCATCTAATATCTGGAATCATCACAATATGCAGTGTAAGGCTAATGAAACACTGAGCAAAATTTATTATACTAAAAGACATAAGCATGCATTTAAAGTAAGTGCCTGGGATTCCATTTTGCTGAATTCCAATTTTAAACTCAGTATTGAATTTATGTTTAAAATTGTTTTTTTGTTCCAGGTAATGACAGTATTAGCGGGGCGTGAATACTTTGGTTGGTGCAAATTTGTTTCTCTTGGGTGAAAAATACTTTATTCTTTTGAATTGTTTCTCTCAAACTCGCCCAGTCATCAGCATGCATAATCTTAGCAGAGTTCATTCTAACGAGCTTGGTTTTGCAGAAAGCGATTTGTGAGGCTTTGTAAACCTTTCTTCCTCCCCCCCAAACAGCTCGCTTTAAATTAAATAAACCTTTGCATACATTTGCTATTAAACCATTCTCGACTTGGTACAGGTAGGACCATCAGAGCGGCCGTTGACATCTAGAATGTTGCTCTTTTCATTTCCCCTAAGTTTTTCAGCACGTTCAGATGATAATATTTCCCAGCTGGTAAGAGACCCGGCTCCTGGAAGAGGAGAAGCAAGAAGCACAGCCTGGCTCCCAGCTGCATGTGATTATGCTGTTCCCAATGCACAGGAAATGAACAATCATTTAGTCCTGACAGGTACATCCAGAAATCCACTGTCTTCCTTTTCAACCTGAAAAAACTCAGGCCTGCAGAGATTACGCATTAGCTTTAAAGTATGCTTAGTATTTTTTTTTTTTTTGCCAACATTCTGAGTATGTCTTCTGAAAGGTTTTTAAAAACGCCCTAGAAAAACGCTGCCAATGGGCTTAGAAACCTGAGGGGAAAATATAATCATCGGAAATACTTTGTGCTCACGAAAATACGCCAGTCAGTGGTCCGGCGAGCTGGCAAAGGTCGGACTTCTGTGCTGGCGGTTGGGGTGGAACCCACATAGCCTCTTTAATAGATGATTAGGCCTGACACAAAAGCAAGTTGTCAGCAAGGAGTTCCCTCCCAAATCGGTTTTAGAATGAACTAAAAGCAACATCAAATATGCTAGGGAAGTTTTATTCTTTTTTTTTTTATTCATTTCCTTTATCCTGAAGGATTTTGTCCCTCCACTGGAAATATTTTCAATTTCTGAACATACTTTTCCAAAGTAGAAATATAATCAATACAAAATGATACTCCTGCTCGCCTTGCAGTTCACAGTTCGCAGGGACCTGGCTCTCCTTACTGCTCACCACCACCCGGCAGGACAGGCTGGCCTCTGCGTCACCAAGGACAAACTGGCCACAGGACGCGGGGAGGCCATGCAGACCGCCGGAGTCGCGCTTCCTAAGTGGCGATGCCTGGAGAGACAGCTGGTCTCCGACTCGGGGCCACGGCTGTTTAGTCTATCCAGCTGAGGATTTTAAAACATTTACTTCGGCTTAGTTCACTGTGCCCTATTACGGCCCATTTGTGAGTGTCACTCTTTATCTCAGAACCTGGATCAAACTTTCCCCCTTCTGCCACCTCCTCCTGTTGCAGAAGAAGAACAGGAAAAAATGTCAAAGCCTAAACATGGAACACGTGCTCTTTAACAGGGCTGCTTAGAGGGATCAGGAAATGGGAACCGCTGTTGGCTTTCACCTAATATTTCATCTCGCCCTTACATCAGGGTCCCGCTGACACGGCTAACGCCACCAGCCGAGTCACCACACTCAAAGTCAATCTTCCACGCTGTGACTTTACTCCAACTATCATCTTTGTGGCTTCTCTGCCTGTAGAGTGGTTTGCTCTACCAGTCTGTGAGAAATCTGCCTTTTCTGTGCACGGTGGATTAGGAGGTGTGCGGGGGGATGGTAGGCGCCCTGGCGCACAGACCGGCCATCTCTGCCATGTTTCTGCTTGGCCTGCGGTGGGAAGCCGTGACTCACGGTGAGGTCACGCGTTCCCAGGCAGGCTTATGGGTAAGCGGGAGGCTGGACCATTCGCAGGTGCCCTACATCCCGCGTTCCTATTCCATCTCACCTCTGTGTCGGACTGGCATCTTTTGAAGTAGAATTTCACGGGGTGAACAGGAAGACTACAACATTTTTATTATAGTTGGCTTCCTTTGCTGAATTAGCGTTTATATTTTCCCAGTAGAAATCCCCAAATTGAAAATATAGAGGTGTCAGCTAGCACCACTTTAGTTAAGGTTGTGTCAACATTTCCTATAAACCTTGTTTTTCTAGGGTTTATAACTAGACCATAAAAATTTGCTCAGCTCTGAAACTTGGCATAGAAAGTCGACCCGGGAGTGAATTTTGCAGAATCCGAAGAGGGAAAAATGAGTTCAGCTGTTTTTAACATGTGCGTGTGCTGAAATGGAAATGATTTTAAGATACCTTTGCTTTCCGTGTGACTCAGTCAGAGTGTCGGTTTTTATAGAAATGAACTCCTCAAGCGATTATTTCATTAATACAGGCTAATTGCACTTGTTAATTTTTTTAGAGAAAATGTTAATGATTGAGGTATTTAACTCAAGCCCACTGACTGTGCATGCGCAGGTACCCGTTTTCACAAAGCAGTTAGCTGTGCATGATAATGGGATTTGGCAGACTGCACATTTTCCTGCAGTAAACCAACGCTTCAAAGGAGGCCTTCTGATCAAAGGCTACTGAGCCACCTCGAGAAACACAGGCGCGCAGGCTAGTGTCCCTTATTCATCTTAATCTGGAGTTCACTTTTCTCAGATGAACCCCGAAGTAGCTCAGGTAATGTTTTATGGGGGAAGCATCCAGCCCCTCTCATGTGTCCCTTTTCATAGGATGAGGCCAGTTCATCCCCAGCGGCTCACCTCTCTCGTTTGCAGTGGCGGCAGGACTTGGGAACGCTGGAAGCCATTAGCCAACATGTTGCCATGTGCTCGCGACACCCTGGCCTGCATTTGTGAGTCTCAGGCCGTGAACTCCAGGGTGATGGTAGCCAATGGCGATGGGAGCATTGTGGAGGAAAAGAAATTCCTCCCAAATTTGGGTCCAAATTCTTCTAGACTCAAAGCCAGGAGTTTGGTCCACCTGTCTGGGGATGACAGTGATACTCTGCTAACTCAATAGACGTATTGAGAAGATCAACTGAAATCATTATGCCTATCCAAGCATCGACTAAACTGTAAAGTGCCCTCCAAATGAAAAGCGTTGGCATCTACCTCAGGGCACAGTACCCATGGGCACCTGCTCGGTGCTGTTAATGATGTACTGAGTTCCTCCCTCCACTGACTCAAGGGGATGGACCCTGGGCCTCCCACTGTAACAGGACACAGCTGCAGGACTCAGCCTCGGCCTGATTCCTTCTACCTGCAGGTCTCTGCCCCCCCCTTTGCCTGTTGCTAGCAAGGGCCACCTTTCTGAAAGGAGAATGTTCCAGAATCTTGGCTGCTCATTTCCCACATACACTGACACAGACTGGGCCCAGATGCCACCATCAACGTCCCCTGTCCCCACTTCCTCATTCTGTAACATGTCAGGTCCTCTTGCTACTTGCAAGAGCAGTTTTTGGTGCCTTTAGATGTGTGTGTGTGTGTGTGTGTGTGTGTGTGTGTGTTTGACTGGGGACTGAACCCAGGGGCACTCTACCACTGAGCTACCTCTCCAGCCCTATTTTATTTTTTATTTTGAAACAGGGTCTAGCTAGGTTACTGCCTGCTGGCCTCGAACCTGCCATCCTCCTGTCTAGGCCTCCCAAGTGGGATTACCGATATGTGTCACCGTGCCTGGCTCCTTTAGGTTTTCTACGAGGTCATTTCCCACTCTCCCCAGGGCTTTGATACTCAAAGAGGAGCCTCCTGCACATCTTGGGCACAAGTGCTCTGTGCATGTCACGGGGTACTTTCTGGCAGGAATATCTATGAAACACCATTAGCGTGGACGCACAAAGGCCCTGCATTTGGTATAATGCTCCGCCCTCACTGTCTTGAAATTCCTATCACTTTGCAGGCAAGGGGCCCCATGTTGTCATTTTGCACGAGGTCCCATAGGGTATGTGGCTGGGGCTGTCCCAGGCCTTTTCCTGGCTGCCCTGAAGACTTGAGCCTGAAAGAGTCTACTGAGAGCTGGAGCCAGGCTCCCTGCTTGCCATTCCCAGCCCCTCTTCCAGAGGCCTGAACCCTGGTGTGGCCATTCGTAGTTTCCATTGGAGTGTTTGTTCCAGCAAGAAGAAGAGCCTGGGCACCTTGGAGCAGCCACAGCCTAGGATTGAGACTGTCACCTCTGCACCCAGCCTGCTGGTGCAAATACCCCTGAGTCACCCATCCATCCCACCAGCTGAGCACTAGCCACATGCCCGGCACTACGTGGGCATTGAGGACACGTCACCAAACAAGACAAAGACGTCCCTGCCCCTGGGGAGAAGACAATGACTGTAATAAAGGAGCCGATTTGTAGGTTGGAAAGTGAACAATGCTATGGGGAAAATAGAACAGGGAGCCGGGCAGGTGGCGCAGACCTGTAATCCCAGGACTTGGGAGGCTGAGACAGGAGGATCGTGGGTTCAAGGTCAGCCTCAGCAACTTAGTGAGACCCTGTTTCAAAATAAAAAGTTATGGGGGTGTAGCTCAGAAGTAGAATGTCCCTGGGTTCAATTCCCAGTACCAAAAAGTAGAAAAAAAATAGAAGCAAGACCCTCAACAACTTAGTGAAATCCTATTTCAAAATTAAAAAAAAAAAAAAGAATGAACTGGGTGTGTAGCTTGGAGGTAGAATGTCCTTGGGGTCAACCTCCAGTACCCAAACAAACAAACAACCAATAAGCCAGGTAGATTGCCCCAGGTGGGGGAGGGCCGAGCTCCCCCTCCTTGAAGCCCTCCCAGCCCGGATGCTCTCTCCAGGTTCCTGCTCTGAGCCTTAGCACTATTTGGCACACCCAAGAGCTTGCGTTCACACGAGTCCCCCGAGACATTGACTCCAGTCAGTCAAACACCTTTGCGGGCAGTAAAAGGTGTGTCCCTGTGAGGTCAGAGAGCTCACGGGGCAAGAAAGTCAAATGGACAGAGCCTAAGGCCAAGAAGAACCCGGGTGGCGGAGCAAAACCCAGGCCTGCAGGAGGCGGGCGAGCAGGGAGGCCGGGAGTCAAGAAGGCTGCCCGCCTCCTCCCATTCATCACATTGTGGCACTTGTGAAGGAAATGAAACCTTCCCCACCAGTCCCAGGCTGGTCCAGGCTCACTGCGGAAAACTGCTAGAGTGTTTGGTAAACAGGAAAACACTTTCCAAAATTAAGGTAACATCATTATCTGGGAAAACAGTCTCCCACGCGCTCCTTGGGCTGGAGAGAGCTGCGTTGAATACCTTCCAAACAATGAAATCCCGTCAAGCTGTTCAAATGATTGTGTTCTAATCATCTGCCCAGGCGTTCGCAGCAGCGCTCCTGGGGCTACTTGGACCCGGGTTGATTACATTGGCTACCATCTGCAGGGAGACTGGGTGGCATAGCAGAGCGGGCACCCCGTCAGAAAATCCACTGAGCTCTGTGACCTCGGGCAAGTCACTTAACCTCTCAGAGGGTCGGTTTCCTTATTTGGAAAGTATCCTACCTATTTCACAGGAGTTTGATAGAATCAAATAAATGAGAAAGTCCTGTGTTGACTGAACATGACGACGAAGTGTCCATCAGGGGCCTGAAAGATTGATCCACCTGCAAACAGAATCATGGCCTTAAACTCTTCAGCGGCTTTTCATTAGAAATTCCAAGCCGGGCGTGGTGGCGCACACTTGTAATCCCAGTACTTTGGGAGGCAGAGACTGGAGGATCCGGGTTCGTGGCCAGCCTCAGCTCTCTCTCTCTCTCTCTCTCTCTCTCTCTCTCTCCCTGTCTCTCTCTCTACCTAGTGAGGCCCTCCGCAACTTCATGAGACCCGGTTTCAAAATAAAGTATAAAAAATAGGGCCGGGGGTGTAGCGCGGAGGTAGAACGCCCTTGCGTTCAATCCCCGGTACCGCAAAAAAAAAAAAAGAAATTCCAAGACCCAAGTGCAGATTACATGTTATGGGCATTTTAGAACCTCCCTACCTTCTCCTGGTGTTTTTGTTTGTTTATTTGTTTGAAAAAACAAACAAGAAAGCCGGGCTGCTGGATCATAATGCTCATCAAGTTATTTCTATAATCTTAAATGAGAAGCTGGGACATTTGCAATAACAAATTGAAGTTAATGATTCTATGGATTAGAAGTGAAATGAGGGGAAACCTCTAGTCTAAACCTGAATAAACAATCCTACAGAAATGACTGCTATGTGAGGTTTTATGGGGTTCTGTTGTATAATACTTGCCGACCCACTCATTAGTATGCTTCAAAACGTTTTATAGAAAGAGATGATTTTCCCTGATCATGGGGTGCTTTCAGGGTTGGGGCCCTGGAGGACAGACACACTGCAGGATCTTGGAACAGCGCTTCCTTGTCAGAGACCCCTCATTCGCGAGACCCCCATCAGAGCATCACTCACCTGCTGGAGGAAGGGCTGCTCAGGTAGGGACCGGCCTCTGGCTTGCTAAGGGGAATCACTAGGAAAGTTCTGGTGCTTTACAGGGGTCAAGTTTCACCTACAGGTTACGAGACTCTCGAGCTCTCAAAACACCAAGATGTGAGAAACAGAGGCATGATTAGACGGCGCAGGCCGCGATGCTCCGTAGCCCTGGGCACAACCCTGGCTCCGGCACCGCCACTCGCACTCCATGGCCTGTGGAAACGCTCTGCAGGGGATCGCGGTGAGCTTTAGATAGAAAGCCGTGTTAGAGACTCAGGGGTGCACACGGCCACCACCTGTTGACTGCTCACCTCTGTGCAAGTCACAGCAACTCGATGAGCCATGTCATTGTCGAAACAGCCTGCCTTCAGGACAGCCTAAATTGCCCCCAATTGATAGTCTGCGTCCCTAGCCCACGATTGTCCTGTTCTTTTTTTATTTTTATTTTTAATTTTTTTTGCAATATTGGGAATCAAACTTAGGGCCTCACACATGCTAGACAAGCACTCTACCACCAAGCTACATCCTCAGCCCCTGTTCCTATCTCTGCGCAGACGTTCACAGCAGCTTTCCTGGGGCTACGTGAAATATGTATTCTTTCAGTTAAATGTCCAGGTAATCTTGAGACTGTACCTTTCCAGCAGCCACACAGTCATAAAAAGATTTCCTGAGCGCATGGACTGTAGAAGGAGTTCATGTCTCAGGTGTGTGATATTGTGTACCTGCTCTGGGCCTGGAGAAGTTTCCTGGAGCTAAAAATCAGCTTATTACAAGATAAGAGCTTTATAGGTCTCATACATTGATCCTCAAAGCAACTCTATAAGCTAGCCTATTATTATGCACATTTTACCAAGAGGCGACCCGGGGACAGATAGGTTAAGGGACATGCCCAAAGCCACACAGCTGAAAAATGGCAGAACTGGGGTAGAGCCCAGGCAGCTCTTGGTCCCTGTCATCGCTCTGCCTCCCTAGAAGGCACTCGATGGAGGGGTTTGTCCTCCCTCCAAAACACCCAGCTTCTAAATGGCCCAGGCTCCCGACTGTGTTATCATGGAAAGGCCTCAACATATGTGTTACGTGCAACACACCAAAACTGCAAACCAGACCCAAGATCCAGCAGGTCTGCTTTATGGGGAATAGTAAGAAGAACATTGAAAGAGGTCTTTTTCCTGCTTGGGACTTTTAACACCGTGGCAAAAACCCAACGGGAAACATTTTATTCTAACACTTTGCTGAAAGTAGCCTATCTAGCAGGGGGTTTCTTTGGGCTTTAATTTTGGATTAGAATAAAGAATATCTTGATGACACATTTGGCCTTGAGATGTCATTTAATGTGAAGGTTTGTACAGCTATCCAGAGTCGAGATTGCAGCTGCTGGTAGAAAAGTGGACACTCAGCTTTCTCCCGCTAAATGGACGTCGCTGGTGCCAACCTTTTAACGCTCTCTGAGGGTACCTTCTAGTGGCTTAATAAAATCATCACTGTGATGATGAACTGCACACTTATGGAAATCAAGGTTATTTTATTAAGAGACATTATGCTTTATATAGGGAGCTGGATGGTACGAGCAATTTAAGATAACGAAGTTCTTCATTTTGTCGTAGAACCAGCCCGTGCTGCTGATTCAGCTTTGGAACCGGTGCGTGTTGAACAAGGAAGGGAGACAGAGGGCACTTGAACGTCACCTGGTAGCTTGGTCCCTCTGAAGTCAGCGGGTATCCTGTCTGCAGAGATGCCACCACATTTACGGGGTTAAAAGTATTATTTTCTTTGACCATTAGTGTGAGCCACTCAAATCTCTACAAAATGCTCATAACCGCAGCTCTCTGGGCTTCCCTGAGCAACGGGTTTGTGAAAACTCATCTCCTGTCTCCAAATCAAGTTGTTCTGGGACCCCCGTGGCAAGCACTTCCCCTGATGCTCGCGTACATATGAGGAGGTTCTCAGGGAAAGAACAGATCCAGAGGAACAGTAGCCAAGGTGGGCAGGGAGCTGCCTTCTGGAAGGATCCTGCTTGACTGTGAAAAAGTGGTCCCCAGGGTATGGCCAGGGTGAGGAGCGAGGCTGAGAGAGGCAGGCAGGAGAATGTGGTTCATTTTTTCCTACCTAGAGCCCTGAGCCATGCAAAAAGACTCCTTAGTACCTACCCGGGCCATCGGATAGAGCTTTCTGGACCTTGTCATGGGCCGGCAGCCCTTACGAGTTCTGGCCTTCAGCTGAGATCTTTCTTCTCACCTTACTGGACTCAAGGCCATGTTTCTTATCTGAGTATGGGGATTAAAGTCTAGTTGTTAGCCTCCTGGGCCATTGTGGCATCAGTTCAAGCAGACCTTCTTATCTGAGTTCACTCTTTGCTTCCGGTATGTGGGAGTTTCCATCCCTTTCTTCCAAATTCAAGGTCGTATTAAAACGACAATAACAACCACCACCTTATTTTCATTCCACTTCATCTAAGCATTTCTCTGCGTTTGTAATGTGGAAGAGGCTGAGCCACCCAGTCCGCCATGTTGCTGGAAGTCAAGCCTATGTTCTAGCTTTCCGTAGTTGAATTTGACCTTCCGGTATGCGGTCGCCCACTCTGAGCTAGCTGATAACTGCAGCTGTGACGTGCTGCCTGCTGGCATTGAGCATCTCTTTTGTAGGTTCTCTGAGGCTGAACTTGTCCCATGGGTTATATTTGTGTTTCTGTGTCAACCGAGTCATGGCTGCTTTCCCTTCTCCTCTGGATGGCTTTTGGTGACCAGATGACTACCCTCTGGAGAGCCAGGCACTGCAGGCCACGTGAGGAAAGGGACTTGGTTGGTTGAAGCGTCTTTGATCCCTTTTCAGGCAACCTGGCCGGAACAGATCGAATATTATGTCACTTTGTGACTTTGGGGAGTCACAAATCCCTTTGAGGATCTGGAAAAAAACTAGGCACCCATGCTGAGAAAAAAAGATACATACACAGAGACTTCTGCATGAGCTTCACAGAGTCATTAACCCCCCAAGCCCCATATGGAACGTCTAGCAGGAAGCTAATAATTTTTTGGTGAATTGGAAACCCTAGTTTGCTCCCTTTATTAAAATCAACTTTAGTGAAAAATCTTTATTAAAATGAGATTCTTTGATACAATAACACTGCATTCACTTTTCCTGCCATCTTGAAACATAATGGCATTAATAATAATAATAATAATAATTATTATTATTATTATTATAAAGTCGGGTGTGGTGGTGCACACTTGTAATCCCAGTACTTGGGAGGCTGAGACCAGAGGAGGATCGCAGGTTCGCAGCCAGCCTCAGCTACTTAGTGAGGCCCTCTGCAACTTAGTGAGACCCTATTTCAAAATAAAGAACAAAAAATAGGACTGGGGGAGTAGCTTGGAGGTAGAATGCCCCTGGGTTCAATTCCCAGTACCGCAAAAAAAAAAAAAAATGATAATAATGCAAATACTTAGTGACAATTTCCTATAAAATTTCTTCTTCTTCAAGTGCGTTGTCTTATGGAATTGGCTAGTACCAGAACATAATTTCCTCAAATACTAACTCAAATAATATATTCTTCAAATATATTCCTCAAATAATATTCCTCAAATAATAACTCAAGGCTATGTCAACTGCAAGGCAGAAAGATTTCTGAGATAAAGCTTCCATTATGAAATGGTAAAAATAAAGCTGGATTCTAGATTCAATTTCTGTTTAGGGGACCTGGCTTTGCCACTAACCATCTAGTGACTGGGAAATTTTCAGTCTTCTTTTTCATTATCAGGAAAGTATTTTTGTAAATAAAGTTTTATTGGATCACAGCCATGCTTATTCATGTCTTCTTATCTATGGCTGCTTTCCTGTTCCAATGACAGAGTGGAGCGATTGTGACAGAGACCACGTGGCCTGCAAAGGCTGAAATATGTACTCTTGGCCCTTTAATGAAAAGTTTGTTGAGTTCCTTGACCGAGATGATCTCTCCATCCCTTCCCACCTCTTTTTTTTTTTTTTTTTTTTTTTTT